>VACF01000245.1:0-83087 GCA_006891605.1 Pleurozium schreberi | reverse complement strand
ATAATGTGACTCATTGATTAATTGTCACGATCTAACTGCAAAAGAGAATTCAAATTTGTTAGAATGGTGTAACAGAACATCATCAACCGAACGGATAAGTAATGTAAAGTCTCCGTTTCTCATACAGCAAGGGAGAGGTCCCATACAGGTGAACTTTGAGCCTTTGCCTATAACAATCTAGAAACTTGTGTCATCTCAGATTTTCACATTTATTCTGTGTTAAGTTACTAGATTTCAATAGATTAAGGGATTATACATATATCAAAAAACAAAGTTAACCTGTATGTTCGATAGAACATTTAATGTACTGTATGGTTCATCGAGCCTCTACTTTACTATTCACCAAAGAGCATCAGACAGAGCTTGAGATTAAGCAGACGGAAGGAGAACGTAAGAGGAAGAGCACGAGAGCACATAACTCGCAGTGGCCAAGGCAACGGAGCAGGGACATAGGCTGCAGAATCTGTCACAGCAGGGTGGTTGAATTCCAAACTACTCAACCCAATTTTACTCAACAATGGTATGTTCACCATCACAAAAACTAAGCGACTGTGATCGCCATCGCTCCATCGACATGCAAGACCGACACTCTACCCCAACTTCATCTAAACTACCCTAAATTTCACAAAACTCGGCCATAGCCGCAAAATGCCAAAACCGATACGGGTACGAGCTTTAACGCAAATTCAGCGTTGCAGAACCACAATGCAGGTATTGAAAAATTTCTGCAAAATGAGAACCAAAATCGTGCCACCCTTGCTCATTTCAACCCTCCAAGGAGATCCCTACGACGGAGAATCTGAAAGGAAAAAGGAAGGGGAGCGAGCACGAAGGACGCATGAGGCCAATCGACCAACCAAACTCGATATGCGACCAATCGACGTGCAAGAACACCACTCTTCGTCTACACTACCATAAATTTCCTAGCCGCAAAAGGCCATTTTACCGACACAGGTACGACCCAAAACGCAAATTCAGCATTGCAGGCCCACAATGCACGCAGTGATCTATCCGTGGCAAAATTAGAACCCAAATCAAAGCAACTCTTGCTCATTTCAGACCTCCAGCGACGACGATTTCAAAGGAAACATGAAGCTTAAAGACGCAAAATGCCAATTGCCCAAGCAAGATCGATTTGTGAGCTATTTGAACGAGATTAAAGCACA
Source organism: Pleurozium schreberi (assembly GCA_006891605.1). Lineage (NCBI taxonomy): Eukaryota > Viridiplantae > Streptophyta > Bryopsida > Hypnales > Hylocomiaceae > Pleurozium > Pleurozium schreberi. The sequence goes on along the minus strand of VACF01000245.1, from coordinate 81,921 downwards.
ATTACCATGATGAAATAAGGATTTGAACAGAATTCGCACCTGGCCAACTTCAGATCGAGATGAACTAAGTGACAAAGCCGGCGTCACCAAGGATTAATTCAGTTAGTTTTGGGTTTGCCAGAGGAAGCGATTGACTAGCTGCAAAGTTGGCGGCGTAGGAGACGACGATCGGGATGGGGGCATGGGGCCATAACGAAAGGAAGGCGTGTGTCGTGGAAGCTGTCAGGTGGGGCCTAGGGTTTCTATTTGGAACACCCGGCCAGCCTCCTTTCGAATTTGGCATCAACTGATGAGAGGCTGGTCACCTTGGTCTCCACGGAAAGAGAAAATGCAAGGTAGGCGAACTCAATATCAATCGTTGACCCAATACCACCCAAATGTAGGGCTCTCATTGATCCTAGAATGAGAATCTATGACAATTGTACATGTCTTATCTTCACTTATTGTGAAGTTAAGGCATGTACTTCCATCATAAATTCTCATTYTAAGATCAACAAGGGTCCTACATTCGGGTGGTATTGGGTCAACGGTTGGTATTGAGTTCGTCTACCTTATTGTAGGTCTTGAGCGAGTGATGACACTAGGCTACACAAGGTAGAAGCACCAATTGCCAAGGAACCACGCCCATTTTTTCTATTTTTACTCACAATAGAAATTTTATACATTTCTCCACTAGCTTTTTGTTGTTGTTTTCAAAGCATAAGAGCATCCSCACAGCAAGGAGCCAATGGGCCTTAACATGGGCAATGGCCAGGCCATGTCTAGGAAATTTTCCCACATCATGCACGCCAAGCAAAAAATAATGACGAGACACTTCAAAAAGTGAAGATGGCATGGGCAAATAGTGAGTCTTGGGCATGGCTCGCTAAGCAATTTAAAAGTCTTTTGACCTCATCTTTATCAAAGTTTCTCTTCAAAAGAGGAATAGATTCTTCTCAATACAATAAAATAATAGCATGGAGTGGATATTTGACCACTTGGCAAGTCTCACCTTGGGRCCATACCTCTTCAAGCAAAATGTTGCTTGGAAAAGGGACGCCAAACAACAAATATTCCTTGTTTAGCGCCCCTCTTGAGGGTATAGACGTGGTGATGCTCTAACATTGTTAACCAAAGATGGAGGGGTCCCTTTACCTMCCCGGAAAGCAAGAGGCCCTAGAGTTGGAAATTGCATAGGTACTATTCCATGATTGTATCCTACCCATTTATATACTTCTTACTCTATAGTCACTATTTTTGAAACCAATGCATACTTGCAAGCTTACAAGAACCCTTGCTCGGCACTAACATGACCCTAGCTCGGCACTAATGGTTTTATTTAGTTTATAACTGAATGACCTCCTAGGAATCCCCAAAGGCATTGTCCTACTTTAGAGGGGGAAAGGATGCATGCCATCAACAATGTTATGAATGTAACCTATTTTTTTCCCACCAGCTAACTTTGAAATATTTGTTGGTTTTTTCAATTATTAGTACCCAACCACAGATGCGCTATTTTCAACCTTAGGTTCAAACTTAAGCTTGGAATGCGTATTTTTTGTCATTTTCAAGGTTGGGACTATATTTGTAATCTCCATATTTCATGTCTTCATGCATGAAAAAAACTTCCACCACCTCATCCTATTCACGATCTGCTCCAAAATTCCTTATTTGATTCGTTATTGGTGCTTCTATCCTATCTATGTTGTAAAGTAGACTCTATCATGACTAGTGGTTTTGAAGGCTAGCCAATCTATGTATGAAGTAGAATAGTGTAATTTATGAGTGTTTTGTAATGTTTATGGTGCATCTATAGAAATGGGTTATGTTTGGTTGTTTTCAAGTTTTTGCTTGTAAAGTGGTGAATTAGGAGAGTGTTCGATYACAATACTATTTATGTTATTAAAAATTGTATTCATAGTTGATTGTGGAATTTTAGATTTTTTGTGTGATRTTTAAGATGATTTGACATGCATTTGTTGATTTTCATGCACTAGTTGTAAAGACTACAAGGGGACCGTGCAATCAACCAACCTCTTTACTTATTCTATAAATAYTGGGTTGTATTTGTTATACTTTTGCTTTCACTAATTCTTGTAAGAATCTATCATTGCAAAATTTTATCCCTATATATCTTAATTTGTGTTGTTTTGWAGGAGTAGTGGGATGTTGGTATAAATCAAGTGTATTTTGTGCACATTGGCATAACTTTTGTTCCTAGGCACCGATTAAAAAAAACATTATATTCCCACGAAGCTAATCAATTTTTCTATCTCCAAAAAAAGTTTCAAAAAATCAAGACCATAGGTACTTGCCTGAAATCCCATTTATCCGTTGAATAGACAATGGTCCTTTAGTACAACTTACTACAACTGTTCAATGTTGTGGTTTTCTCAACTTGTTTTATATCAATTGTTCCATATCATTTTTCAATAGTACCACTAGGTTGGACAAACAAGACTTGTAAGTTATTGGAGTCTTATGTAATGAATTTTGTTAACAAAATTTTAAATATGTACAATCTATAAATTTCTATTGTCTATATAAATCTAAAAATATTTAAAATCTAATTTTTTTTTCAAAACATATGAAATTACATTAATGATTCTAAAAAGTGAAATCTATTAAATACCAATATTTGAACTTTTGAAATCCAAAAAAAAGATATAATTGAAATATCAAAATCTTCAAATCATTGAAATTAAAATTTCAAATTCTACAAATCTACAAAATTTATGTGGTAGTAAATGCCACATAGGCTACCATGTTAGAAGTATAAATCGACAAAGTTCCAACTAGGCTAGGGTGGTTGCGAGAATGGCCTCACATTTTATGTCTCATTTTGCCAAAATTGCAATTTCTACGCTTAATAAAGGGAGTTCTACGAGTAATATGAAACAGATCAATCTTAGCCATTGATTTGAAAATCAATGGCTAAAAGTACCATTTTGAATACTATGACTATTTGTAAGTACTCAAACAATACTATTTGAATAAAATGATAATTTGTCACCGAAAATAGATATAATGAAGTATAAATTAATAATAAATAAAAAATCAAGAACAAAATAACTAAAAATTGAAAATCCATGAAGACTTGATGGTGATCAGATTTTACCAAAAGAATGAAGATGAAACCATCTTCAATGTTCAATAGTATGTCCACAAAGGAGCTATTTGTATAAATATGAAGGCTATAAATTAATGTCTTTTTAGATGATCCTTGGTAGGCACATGCCTCTCTAATCTAGGAATATTCCACACTAATTTCTAGTCTACATCATTAATTTTGGCTACTCCACGATACTGAAAAACTCCACAGAGTGTGACAAATGAGCTAAATTGAAATTCAATTAGAAAATATTTTTTAGATAATTGTGAAAGATAAGGAATCTCATTACTATCAAGTTATTCATCTTTAGTTAAAATTTAAAGTAAATTGGCTTCATGCTTTAAAAATAACAATAACAACTTTGTCACTTCAAATGTGATGCCAAATAGGACCGAAGCTATTCTTGCAATCACCTACTATCTGATGAGAAACAATTCCATTGTCTCTTAAGCATTTGGAGGGATTTGAGGGTATTAAAAGACTTTTAATTTCTAGAGTGTGAGAACTTCGGGAACTATACCACATCAACCGTTTGATGTTGTTGAGACATTGCTACGTCAAAAAATATTRATTAATTAATTTTGAAATTTTTTTGAAATTTTTTTTTATTCATGTATTAGTTTTTTTATAATGTTTTTAAACATTTGAAAAAAAAATCAAATTTTTATTTAAATTCAAAAAATTTGACACTAATGGCTGGTTTGTAGTCTCGGACAACAAAGGAAACAGTAAGGCAAAAAACCCCTCAAATGGCCCCCCCTTGCCCTCAAATCTCTCCTAATGACTACAAATTTTTCAATAATCACTTGTCCAGGAGACTATGAGTTCCCAATTAGCACCAATTGCAAATGTCATATTYAACTAAATGACATAATCAATTGTTCTTTGTAGTTGAAAAAACTTCATTTTCTAGTAGTGTTGTTGGCTTGTAGATGCCATATGCACCTGTTTTAGCAACCTAGTTTCTAGATCCAAGTGGTTTTTGTTCAAGATAATGAAAAATCCMTTTGCATGGTAGTTGTATCGTAGGGCATATTTTTATCTATTGTTTATGTATGCTAGCATTACTAGAATTTGGATGTTGTTTTTGTTGTAAGTAAGGTTGGAGAGATTATTCTGTTTCTATTAGTATGGACTTTGGTATGTGTAGGCATTTGTGTTATAATTTGGAGGAAAAATTTGGATATTTGAAATTCAATTGTGTTTTTTAATAGGTTAACAAATGACACCCTTGCACAAAACCTTGAATAGAAAAATCATAGTTAATCATTTTCAAAATCAGGTTTTTGATGCTAAAACTAGACTTCAAATATAATTTTTCAAAATACAAGCGACTAAAAATAAAACTAGGTTAGGTTTTATTTAACTTCAAAGTATTGTCAACACCAAAATCTGGTGCCTCAGACATTTATAGAGTAATTTTTGTTCATGAGCCCAAATTGCTCATGTATGTATTCATATATACTTTTATTTGTACTTTAAATTTCAAATATCACAAATGTTTGGTTTTTACACTAAAAATATACAGAAGAATAAAATTTGTAGAAAAAAGTTTTTTTCCACAAATGAAAAATTTCAAAATTATTTCAATCGATTATATGAAGGCTAAATTTTACTCAATGATGGTATTTTGGATCAAAGATCATTGCTAAGGGTGTTTTGGATGTTAAGAAAACAATTAGTGGAGAAATTTTCTCACGGTCTATTGTTTTTTTTTTTTTTTTTGGCACAAATGAAACAGAATTTCATTGCAATCACTGTCTATTATTCAAGGCTACTTGAACCTCTTGAAGAATTTCCAAACTAATTGGATTTTTTGGATACATCTACCAATTTGTTTTCTCTTTTTGGTATAAGAACTTTAACAATCACAATTTATTATAAAACTAATAGAGATTTTTCTCATCAATTGATAGATAACACAAACTTMCATATATAAGGAACAATAGATTGATATTCAAATATTATTTACAATGCTAAATTGAGCTCAAAATCAAAGCTAAACAACATAGCAAAGGATTCGGTCCTCTAAAAGTTAATCAAGTGTACTTCATTGTTTTCAAGGTGTAGCTAGGTTAGCAAGGTGGTTACATGAGGAACAAAAGACTTTCTTGAAAACTACCTCAGATCTATTGAAAATGATTGCCAAACATGTTTCACAAGAATACAATCTAAGGTAGACAAACTCATTCATGTCTTTTTAAGAATTCTTCCCTCATGTACCAATAGTGCACATTTTTTTTCTTGAATGCACTCCATTCATATATGAGGATGKCACTAGGCAAAAGGGTGGGAATAGGTATGTTTATCTCATAGCTAATATTGACTCTCTCTCAGCAATGAATGTCCCTCAATGCAAGTATCATTTGATGCAAGGACTACAAAGAATCCTTCACCGATTACCAAACCAACCATCCAAATATCACCCAAGCACCATCTCTGTAAAGTAAAAAGCCCCATTCTTGTCCAACTCTTAGGCCTACTTTCAACCTATATATAATCTAAATAAAGTGAAGTTCTTTGACTTTTTGAGAGYATTGATGAACTTTTGTCTTCCCTTGGAGACCTACTTTTTGCAAAAACTAATTTTCAACAAGTTTAGAGACTCTAAGGGAAACTACAGTGTGTACTCCAAAGAGGGGATAGCATCTCAAAATTGCAAAATACTAGTACCTGTTTAGATGGGTGCAGGATTGAAAAGAATTAACGGGAAATCGTTAAACTTCGTTTTCACACTGCTGTGTGAAAACGTAAGTAAAAAAAGTGTATGTAGAAAGGTARCTACAACTTCGGGCATCTCCTCTTGTGCCACCCTTTCCCCGGTGGTAATTTATGGCAATTGTTCCTCAAGTTTTATCTTCGTTGTGCACATCTCGCTCCTCCGGCCCCCCCAAAGYAACATTACTGGAAAATTTGAAGCTTAAGACGGGGAAATATGGAGGGTGTTACGGAGCTAGTTTATTCAGTTCTTTTTGTTACTGTTGCTGATGTTGTCGTAGTAGCAAGGAGTGGATTGTTGGTTACTGAAATTCGAAGTTAGAATTGCACAAGGAGTTGTGAATTGATTGATTTCCTGTTTCTGCAAATGTGACGATCTGTGACGTCAGRTGATCTACTGCTCAGTAATATTCCCTTCACCACATCCGGCCACTTAGACTTAGAGTTGGAAACTGACAGACAGGCATGTGAAGAAATTGTCAAAAGCTCTCCAGTTAAATCTTATCTTACGGCAATAAAGAGAAACATAATGCTTTGGGAAGGTACACCCTCTCTTTAAAAAGAATTCTCATATCCGTCAGTTATCGAGAAACAAGCTATGAAATGCTCTTAAAGAATGACTACCTGCTAACGCGGCCCTTCCAATGCAGAGCTTCTGATCCTTTTGCTCAAACTCCAACGTGACTGTGCCGCACTGGACAAGAGGCTAGAAAATTACAGAGCATCATAAATCTTGCAAAAAATGGTGATGACTAATGCAMTGCAGTGACTACRAGATGGGCTACGWGAYTGAATTTCTCAAGCAGCCAAGCGTTCACGGAACTTGTGGCAGCCCAGGCTTCCGAGGCTAGTGTACAATTCTACATAATTGTGGTTCTACTTCAAGATGTGCTATCTACTGGACTTTGGACATTGATAGCATGCTGTAAACACACCAAAGGTGCGAATCTGTTTGATAAAGGTGGAAATACTTGCCCAGCCACCAAAGCCAATCCCCACCGCCAGCGTCCACGCAATCACGATGACATTCACCACATACACGGCCGTCCAAGAGGGTAAGAAGAACGGCGGCTTCTCCACTGAGGGCTGCACGCAATAACACCCAACAATTCAGAATTCTCATAAAGAACTCCCTCAAATTTCCCGAATCACGCTGCATGTCAAATTTCTTTCTATGAATTCCTCAAAGCTCTTCATGCAGGATAAAGTAGCTAGGATAAGAAACTAGAACACAAAGAATGGACACAATCACCCGCCAACCTAGTTGCAGGTGCTTATTCCCATGAAGAACCTCGCCCTAGTTTCTTACCTTACACATAACATTCTATAACAACCCCACTGAACACATTGAGTTCACAAGACTAGCATCCCTACATACCCTTTTGCGAGAAAGTTAGCTAGGGTGGAGAACCCAATACCACTGCTATACTCTGTATTCAAGATATACGTTTCTAATACAGATGTACTTGTACCACAACCATTGCAACATTTGCAACAACACCCAGTTGCACAAATAAAACTGAGTATTTTCTTAAATTCGCTAAATACTCCATTTTAAACAGAGCAGTACTCCCAAAATTTGAATTAAGACGTCCGTCTAAATGAGAACGTGACAGCGAGTCCTGACATTGTGCACTTAATATGATAGATATCTATCAAGACTTCCACCATAGTTCTGTCATGAATATCATGAGCATCATCTGACTGGTAAGAAACTGGTATAAGCGCAAATAAAGGCCAGCATGTAGCAGGAAGAAACGAAGGCTGTAAAAACGACGATCATGTTGCAACATCAAAAGGGGGTGGTCATAGGCATTGCATGTTTGATTGCYCAGGGGGTGAAAGTAGCCTACCGCACGGAGAGAGGCTTTGCAGAAGTAGACCATGTGAGCCAGGCAGGGGATAATGTACACCGTGAAGGTGACGAGCAAGCAGCCCACCATGGAGTTGATGGAGCCGAAGAAAGGGAAAGCGACTGCGAAGAACCAAATGGGCAGCAGGATGGGCACTCGGCAGGAAGCGCGCAGCAGCATGTTCTGGGCCTGGTGCACGCCCAACAGCTTYTCCCACACGAAGTACAGCGGCGTCACTGCAAACCCTACCGTTATGAACTGCAGGGAGACACGCCCACAGGAACACAAATCAACTGGGGACAGTTCACCCAGACCTCTGTAATAGACATACCTGGAAAACAACACTCTGGAATATGCTAGACGTATAGTTTGATTGTAAGGCAACCACACCTAATTGTGCCCTGTTTGCAAAACTGTCCCATCTATAATCTTGCCTATGACATAAGTCCTCTGCAACATGAGAGCCTAGGGTTGATTTGGGGTACACCTATTTTCAACACTTTAAAAAGTCATAGTTTATCCATATGTTGTCCAAAAAACAGACACAAAGAGAATCTCAAATCCCCTTTTCACTCCAACAAGATCGAACAAAAATTTAGATAGTTTAATAATGGGGACCAGACTCAAATGCTTATTTGGACAATTTTAGGTGCAATTCCCTTAGCACACTTGTCACACATTCACCCTATGTCATAATCTTTTAGCCCCAGGCAGCCACATTAGAGAGGTCAAGGTGAAGATGTGTAGTACAGAAGACCCGCTGTGCAAACCTAGCATTCTATAGAGTATAGAAAGCAAGGGAATCTCTTCTGCAGGGGTAAAATAATGATATGCTAGAGGGCCTTGTCCATAAGGAATCCCTGAGCAGGACAGCCTGCAAAGCTGTCACAGCCTTGTCAGAAAAATCCCACTTGATCTGCTCCAGAGAATTCGTGAATAACGAGTCTCTGCAGAGCACCCTAAAATTGGGATAACGGTCTTCATATGCCAAGGGGCTTCTACGCATTGGGCATGCAGAAACAAGTTCTCTAGGGTATTGGGTTTCCTCCAAGTACTCTACAGTGGACACTACACTTTGAATGCTATTTAGGGTAAGTCACTTTCATTGAAACGATCATCTTGRATTCATCTATCTAGAATCTTCTGCCTGATGCAACATTATTCACACTCGCATGCTTCAAGAGGAGCACACTAATACAAACAGAGGACAGGAAATATATGAACGGAGGAAATATAAAACTCAAGAAGCTACGATTTACGGCATCATGAAGTGGTAAACTTAGCAAGCTCAAGCGTGCAGCGTGCAGCGTGCAGACGGCAGACTGTGTGTGACTGCGCTGTGCTTGGTGCATGRATGTGCAGTATCTTACAGGACAACTACTTGTGTGAGGTAAGAGCATCATCAACAGAGAACCCGGGGACTGGATTTTGAGAATCTTCTGAATTTGGAGAACCGCTTACTGTTTTCTTTTCTTTTAGAGCAGCCCCACAGCAACTCAACCAAGCAACACTGTACGTGTTTTGTGCCATTGATCTTCTTTGTCCGAAGAAGATCAATGGCTCACAACACTTACAGTGTTGCTTGGCCATGTTGCTGTGGGGCTGCTCTTACGAATGAAACGAAATTTCATTTCAGTCATTGCAAACACAGGCACAATACAAGCAGTCAAGTCTATAAGGTAGGAGGTCCTGAAATGGAAGGCACGTTCTAAAACCAATCATGCTCTAGAGGTGCATTTTGCACTCTCCAATGTACAAGCAGTCTACATTTGAGGAGGTGGTCAGTTTTGGAGCCCATTGAAATGCACTTTTCTGCAACTTCAAAAATTCATAACTAATTCCACAAAGCTCCAAAAAATATGAAATGACTTGGGTTAGATGCCAATTCCACTTGTCTTTCAAGGAAAATTTACTGAAAATTATTTCAAGCAGTTTCACCATGCCCAAATTCAGCTTCAACCCTTAGATGGGTGCTTTATGGACCTCCTACCTTAGTACCCCAACGAGCCGAATGCGGAGGTGTAACAATGGGTGAATGTAAAAAAAAAGCCCCCCTATTTTTGAGCCGTAATAGTTTTGTAATTAACACCTCTCCTAGCTAATTTGGATCCTCTAACTGCAAATATGAAGTCAAAAATTGCAAAAAAAATTTGTGCATGAGAAATAAAAAGTTCCAATGTTTTCCCCAGGATTAAAACACGGGGGCAAAACCACCTCCGCATGCGGCTCGTTGGGGTACTATTGTCTTGACCYAATACAAGCCTACCAGACACAAGTGGCCGGGCAGAGAGGGAACCAGCGATCCCAAAACTGCAAATGACCTCCAAATAAGATTTTGAGCAAAATCTTGAAGCCCCAGCTAAGGAATGTCGCAGTTTGGACTCTTCATCCAAACGGCTAGTAGCATCCATTTCAATCACCTAAAATGGTTACAATAATTTCTAATGTGAAAGGCCTTCAAAAAGTCAATTTCTACAATGGTTTTCACTCAAAAAGTAGAGTGCTCCAAATGAGGTCACTAATCACTCCATGGGTGTCATGTTAGACATTGATTATGGTCTGAAAAACTAGTCATGGGGTCATTGAGTGTTCACTAAGATAGGTGAATCCAATACCAACTATTGACCTAATACCATGAAGTTAAGGCATGTACTTTTGCCTTAGATTCTCACTTTAGAATCAATGACCCCCCTACATTTGGGTGGTATTAGGTCACCAGTTGGTATTGGGTTCATGTACCTTATGGATCATCTGACCACAATGGGATGTTTTACCTTACATAGTAAAGATTATTATATTCCTTGTGGCGCTCTTGAAAATGCTCCCCAAACTCCCTTTTTTTAATATTCCAAAATTGCACTTTGAAAAGGGCTCTAGAACTCAAATTTTCTTGGATGCTAAGAGTGCATTGACAAAAATACAGTGCAATCTATTTATAGTGCAAAGAGGATCTTAAAAATGTCATTTTTTACCTTAATCCGTATAGGCCAAGGCTTTTTTTCTATGAAAAAACACTCAAAACTGTCATTTTATTTTTTTTGCAATCCAACCGTGGGATCTTACACCTAAGTAGTATGAGTATGTATGCAAAAAAAATTTAAGACTTTTTGACAACACAAATTGCAAGATCTCCGCGTTTAAAGTGAAAAAATAGGTTTCGCAGCACATTGCGGGATTGGATTATTTGACTTGGAACCTTCTTAACTTTAAGCTTTTGCATTATAGAGTTTTGAGCTTTAAATATTTCTGGTGGAGAATTGAATTGAGAATGAAGAGAGAAAAACAATTTCAAAAAAACTTCATTTTTATTCTTTACAAAATTGTTGAATAGAAGTAGGTTCAACATAGAAGGAAAATCTAAATTATTAATATCTCTAAGGTGGAATTAAAATGCACTAATCCCAAAGGTGAGATTGTTCTAGCAAGCAAAATAAACCATGCGGAACATTTTTTTTCTTAAAATTGTAAAAATTGCATTAAGAAATGAATTCTACTAGTCATTTTTTCAATAAGATGCTCCAATTGCCCAAAAAACAAGATTGTCCATAACTTTCTCATACCAAATCCAAATGGAATGAATCAATGATTTCCATTTAGACAAAATATAAACTATGAGAGAAAAAAAAAAAAATTTAATTTAAATTTTTGAAACTTTTTTTTGCGGCCTCCTTTCCCCTCTTCTCCCTTGTGTTGAGTTGTTTTGGGCATAACTTTTGTTCCCGGGCAACAATTGAAAAAAAATTATATTCCCATGAAGCTAATTAGTTTTTCTATCATCAAAAAAGTTTCAAAAAATCAGGACCAAAATTGAGACCGTAGGTACATGCCCGAAATCTACCTTGTCCCACAAATAGTCCTTTAGGTAGAGCATTTTATCCAACAAGAATATCATCTTGGAATAGAAGTAGTCCTTAGTTACTCAATACGGAGTACAATTATAGTTGAAGATTACCTTCTATAATTTCTTTGTAACTAATAAATCAAGACTCTCTTGAAAGCTCAATTTTCAAATTTCAACCAATTCTTCATCCTCCATTTCCTCCATTGAACTTTCACAAACTAGCTGCTTCTCTTCTCTTTTTGTCTCTTTGTCTCTTTGTGGAAGGTGAGCCATAGGCTACCATATTAGTCTTCACTCAAACCTAATTCAACAAGATTTTTGTCTTATTGACAATGTGTGAGATACCCCATTAACTTGACTTACTTACTATGCACATTTGAATGGTATTAGGTCACTAGTTGGTATTGGGTTCACCTATCTTATGGATCATCTTACCGCAATGGGATGTTTTACCTTACATAGTAAGGATTATTATATTAAGGAGAAAGACTTGATTGACATCATTGAGTATGCTCAAGAAGGAAATCAATCCTCAAACCCAAGCATTGGCTAGTTCATAAACTGGATTTCTGAATTTTTGGATCCAATGATTATTGAAGGATCAATAGATGGTGGCAATTTTTTGTTTTAAATTTCAGCCAAATGAAGTAGCTGCTCCAACATATGTATTTTCATCTCTTTGATTCCCGGCACTGGGCATTAAGTTAATTATTAGAATTTGGGACTGCATTTTGCAGAGACTTCTGGGGTCTACAGTAGGCACCCAAAAAATTGCCCCTGAGTGATCTGAAACTATCATCTTGTAAATCTCCAAAATCAATTATGTACCTATGTGGAAAAAAGGTTTTTAAAAATCAAACTTTGACTCTTCATAACTTGTTCATAATGTCTCAAAATGTTGCATTCTTTGGTGCATTGGATCCTCCTTTCACTTGGCAACAAGACAATATGAAAATCTGAACACACTAGTAATAGTAACTAGACGCAATACCAACTTGTGGCAGTTATGGGTAGTACTAGTCCACCCACAATCACTTAGTCACTTTAATTTTCTCTTTAACCCCTAAAGGCCAAGGGTGTTTTCGGCTTAAAATCATCATTGCTTTTGAAGTGTTGTAGGTCTAAATGTCACTAAGTTATAGAAATCCGAACCGTACAATCTTGTAGAGTAGGTGTTGTAGATGACATGAATCAAATTTGAAGTCATTTGACCATATAGATTGAAAGATTATAATGTTTTACTATTGAAAAAGGATGCTGAAATTTTCCTAGAAACCCCGCTAGAAACACATTTGAAGGTCAAATACGATTTCTAAACCTACTATAGAAAATATCATTTAATTGACTCATTGTGTTTGCAAAATAAATTTGAAATGTTAAAAATAATTGCAGAAAATACATCCATGGCTGAACCTCTTTTGACCAAAATGCTTCTCAGTCACTCAAAACTTCTTGGATTGATATGAAATTTTAGCCATACAAACTAGAATGGTACGTGCAACTTTTACAACAAAAAGTATTGGAAATAGACATTGTATGAAGAAGATATAAGCCTCCGAAGTTCACTATAATCCAAGTATCTCTAGATTTTGAACTTCGAATTGCTCTCCAAAATTCAAAACAACTTGGATTGACATAAAACTTTTATCACAATATTTAGACTTCAAGGGTAACATAACCCAACAAATTTGATCAAAAACAAACATTTGATGAAGGAGATACAAGCCCCTAAAGTTGTAGCCATCAAATGCAGTTTGGTGAATTCAAAGTGAACGTTGGAACTTTGATTGGCTCCCAATACATTTGTACATCTTGTATTGACCTCAAAATTTTACCACACAAAATAGAAGAAAGAGCGCAAATTTTCCAAATTTTTTTATTGAATTATGACATTGGATGCAAAAGTTATAGCACTTTGAATTGAACTTTTAGACTGTGAAGACCTTTTTAGTCCCCTCGGGCGTTTAGGGGTTAAGAAGTACAATTAAAAAAAACAGCACAAAATAGGGTGTGTACACGAGAATTGTTGACAGACACCCTAAACCCTAAACCCTAATCCATCTCAATTGTCACACAAGAACTGTCCTTTTTGTACAAAACACAAAATTTACTCTGCGTGGCCCAAATCATGGGACGGGTTTAGCGTCCTGCGTTTTTCCTCCTCTCATCTCCTTCTTTCAATTTCACATTTTTCAATGTCATAAATCTAAATCATTGTATTGACATTTTTTTGTGGCTCTCGGTCCTACAAAGAGCATTGCAAATTGGTTTGTTCAAATTAGACTGAATTTAGTGATGGAGGTCGTAGCTTTGAGAGCAATGCGGCTGGATTTTGGAAATCTCCACAATCTTGAGAATCTCTTCTCAAGATCTCCTTTGAATGAGGTCAACATTGGGTTTCCAACAACCCTTGAGCGCCCAGCCCTGGTTCAAAGAAATCGAAACTTTTCTATAGTCATTCCAATTAGCCCTTGAAGGATGGACCGGTGGCCGTGAAAATCATGCATTTTTGATATTGTGTGACTTCATCTACTTTGAAAAGTCAAATATACTTATTGGAAGTCAAAGTACTCGAAAAGATCTTCCCTTTTCACTCCTAATACCAAGGATGTAAAGTTGCAATTGTGTCCTACACGGTTTGATTCTTTGTCATCCAAAGGACACAAAATGACCGCCAAGGCGTTCAAGGGTTAAACTATTACCTCAAAAAAGATCCACATTAATTGACCTTATTGATTGGTAGTAGAAACATGTTGAGAGATACAAGGAAAAGGACACGTCCTTTGACCGTACCATTGAAAAGATTATAAGTGTCAAACAAGGACATCTTTCAAAAATGGACAGGCCATATTTTGACCCTTCAGGCGCTCAGTGGTTAACACCCTTTATTGACAAATGAAAAGTAGTTTATTGAGACGGCAATACTACCATTTAGAATTTTGTATAATTTTTGCTTGGTAATGCATCAAATTTGCTTGGATCTATATTCTTTTAAATTGAAAAGGATCCCAACATTAACTACACCTAGAACCAACATCTTGATCCTTGTTGCTAAGGTAAGAGAATAGATGAAAATTTTATGTATACTACATTGACAAATGTTTATATGGCAAATTTCATTAGAACGGTGGTATTCGGTGTGCCATTTTCTAACCAGGCACACTGTTTGAACTGTGGAAGTGACATCTAGGAGAAACATAGATGTCAAAAACCTATGACTAATTTAGATTTCACACCTCATGGTCTAAATAATCTAGGAAGGATATAGATTTCAAACATCTAGGATAATAATCTAGGACGGATATAGATTTCAAACATCTAGGATAATTATAGGTTTCAAAATATATGACTGTTTAAGATTTCAGACCGCGCAGTCTGAACTGTACGAAGTGTCAAAGTAAAGGAAATTCACCATTTTGATGAAATTCGTCATTTACGAAGCTAGGTGCAAGTCCGTGAAGCACTGCAAATGAGTTATGACTTCAGAGAAGTACATCTCTAAGATATTACTTGAATATCATATGCTCCCCTTTGTCGCTACAAATTCTCGTGAATCRTTTGAATTTCTTGGTGTTGGATCTTGGGACAAATATCTTTACAAACACAACATACTCCGTATATCTGTATCAAGGAATTGATCGATACCTTAAGGAGCCACTTATTTATTGAGGTGTCATATCGTTCTTCTAAAATCCTGTACAAATTTATCTGAAAAGACGATTGAACCCGGGGATTGAACTTGAATAGAAAAATCCAACCCCCGGTCCATGGCATTGAGTGACAACGCAACACGACCATAAGCAAAAAGATGATGACGAGCAGCTCAAAAGTCCAGAAATATCGAATGTATAAGATTCGRCACAGGCAAAGGATTCTCAAAACAAAAGTGTGACAAAGAGGTCACATTGAGATTACAGAGGGACTCCTCAAACTGATCAATGCTACAACATTTCGGAGCACACAAATTATTTCACAAGTCTTATTGAACCCATCTGACCCCGCTTGCAAAAGGCAAAGGCAAAGCACACGAACACTTCAAATTAAACCAGCTGTGCTATCATCCACAAAGTACAATCACGCTTGTCACTCTCGTGTGACAATTGAGATGTCCATGGACGGGAATCACTTGTGGCACTGGCAATCAGCGCAGTTGCAGTTCGGTCCGCACTTGCAGTCGTTCTCCGCATTGTAGCTGCCAATATCCAAGACGCAGTTGAGTGGAAAAAATTCCCTTTTGTAATCTAAGAAAATAAATTTTAAAAATCTAGACAATAACTGAATCGATCTGAATCAAACATCAGCAATAAYTACTCACTTGCGGAGGCCACCAAAAGATGGTGGAGACATGGTCCTCCCACACCTGTCAATCATCCATCAGATCCAGAAAGTTAGAGATCATATGTAAACAAGAGAACGAAGAAAATGAACATTACCAAAAAATAATAATGTAAAAACTGTATCAGCAAATTAAAGCAATTCAACCTCTACAGTACAATCGAAATGACGTCAAACAAACAAACCGGTTGTAGGTAATATATCAATTCAGAAATTAATCAAACAGCAGCAATTGCTCACGCATCTAAAAATTAGAACTGGTGCAGATCTGAGGTCCCACACGAATCYCTGGGAAGAGCCAATCTCTTGATATTTCATGAATTTAAAATTTTACTCAGGATTTCGAACTTTTAAGACAATCGGATAAGCTGACATTCTTTACACCTGGAATCCAAATCTGTCTTGGTTTTGAAAAGCGTTTGGYATCTCAGTATCATAACTTTGTGACAACTCAACTCCAAAGTAACACGATTTCTTCGTAACCTCCTTAGTTTACTTTTGTAAAGCATTGAAGTCTTACATACAGCGTCAATTTCATTCAGAAAGGTTAAAATATCTTTACGTAACAGATGAAAGCACTACTCAAGCAAATCAAGAAGGCGAAACTTCAGATGAACCTTCACTTCATCTTGTATAAGAGTTGCTAACTAATTCTAACTAAAGATTGAGACTTGTACTTTCAGCGAGACTTGCTACACCCTCGATGGACACACCCGAGGCCACACGAATGGCAACATATTGACAGCTGCAATTCTCAAAGCATGCACAACCCAATCACCATAATCTGGTAAAGACAGACTGCAGACATATTCGTTAAAATGGCATGTTGCAGAACGCCAAAGTTTCGCCATTTTAATTATGAGCGCAGAGCTCTAAAATTCAAGAAAATCTGCGTACTCAGAAAAGGACAATTTCTTAAATTTCGCCGTTGTAACAAATATGAGGAATACTATATACGTCCGCTTAGGAAACAAGAGGACCGATCGGGAGCTCGTTATTCAATCACATCCCGTGATCGTCCATAGCGGAAAGACTACAACTACCATGACGCATACAATTTCCACTCCGACGACAAGCTAGGAAAGGACCTAACCAATTGCTTGCTCCATCAATTGACGCTCATATCATCAATATGAATTTCTCCTCGCAATCTAAGAAAGAACAGAGAGAAACTCCAAACAGACTCCAGAGTTCACTGTCAAACCTACAAGAAAGTCAAGAAAATCGAAACTCCATCTTCCCGACTAATCCTACCACAACATGCACTGTCACCGGTCATCAGTAGCTAAGTGGACATGTGGAGACGGAATGTGATGAGCAGGGTGCATGAAGGAAAGGCAGTGGTCRTGAAGGCTACAGAATGCTACTACCGCACTTAAATCATGGACGCAAAGCTCAAAATCAAAAGGAAATTCAAATTCAAATTAGGCACGACCTCTCCAAACAGCACCTCGAAACCTCTACGGTACTGTCTGTCGACGGACACGAAGATCAAACCAAGAAAATAACTCAATTTTCACACGAAATGTTTCAAGCAAGAACTTCCAAGCTAGTCGAGGGAATTGAAGCCATTTAATTTCAATTGCACAGAAATAGAGTAAAGACAGATTTGACTTACGAGCAGCCGGAGCCGCACGAACAATTAGCACCGCAGTTGCAGTTGGCGTTGCCGCAGCCAGACATGGTGACGATCTGCGAGTAGCAGTAAGCTTAAATCGAAATTTGCAAAGAGATAGACGATGCAAGCAATTCGCAATGACAACGTACTAACCGCAGTAATTAGACCTTCAATGGGCGGGGGGGGGGGGGGTCTATGGCCTTCTTATACACGCCTTTCACGTCTTCCACACGAGCAGGTGGTAAATCTCAGCCGCAGATCGCATGGCTGATCCGACGTCTCAGGTTCGTGAATACGTCGTCACGGTCGTTCACTTTCCTTGTTTGAAGGGGTTCGGAGGAGAAGATATTTCCAAGTTTGCTTGTTGGCTTTGTCCAAAGGTTTGGCATCCTCCGAAGCATAGTATCTCAGTTTCCAAATCCTATCTACAACCGCATTTACAATGCACCAAAATAATTCATTTCAAAACTCAAATGAATAACCCTTGAAGGATGGACACTAGGACCATGAAATCACCCATTTTGATACTGTGGAAATCATTGGTTTACAAAAATCCAAAAACATTCATTGTAAGTCAAACTACTGTAGAAGATCTCCCTTTTCACACAAAATTCCAAGAATGAATAGATGCACTTTCGTCCCACATAGAAGGATTCTCTATCATTCATTGGATGCCAAACATATGAGGTTCAAAGGTTAAATTTCAAAATTTGCTCCATTTCCCTGTGACTTCTCATATCATCAAAAGGTCAAACCAGAAGACCCAAGCATCAATCCTCTTCCACTGTAGTTGCTACATGTGTTGGTTTGACCACTATTGCTTTGAAACTTGAAAATATGATGTCTTCTTGTAGAATGTTTGTATGTTTGTTCCTCTTTTGAAAAAAAAAATGTTTCATTTCTTTGACAAAAGAAAATAACAAGAACAACTAGGCTATGAGGCTTTGCTCTAGGCTAATTTATTGACTCGTGGGATCCCACATCTCCATTCCACCCTAACCGTGTGTGTGGATGATTTGCATATGAGATTTTCTAACTTACCTACACTCTCGAATTAAAATAAAAAGATAAGTAATTTTTTTCAACCAAATATTATACGAAATGATGAAAATTAAATGAATTATTCACCAAAAATTGAATTTGGTTTGTAGAAATTGAAATTTGTCATGTCTCATTGAAATTGGACAAGAATGCAATGCCAATGTTGCATGCCTTTTTTTTTTAAACTAATGTAGCATGCCTTTGAAAGATGCTAATTGCATTCTAAGATGTTCAAAATTTTGTGAATGGCTCAACAGGTAGTGTGTAAGAATATTGTACCCTCTATAAACAATGACCACTTAAATATAATGAGGACTATAAATATCAATCTTATAGAACAACCAATCCTCTGGAAGAAGAAGAAGAAGAAGAAGAAGAAAAAAAAAAAAAAAAAAAAGAAGAAGAAGAAGAAAAAAAAAAAAAAAAAAAAAAAAAAAAAAAACATTATACAAAATCTACTTGTGCCTATAAAAAAAAGTAAGCAAATGTTTAGATTAGAGGGAGAAGAAAGAACTTGCTAACTCAAAGTCTAAATCAAAATCCTCTTTTTAGGAATAGTTTTTCATTAACCCCCAAAAGACCAATGAAGTTTTTCAAGAGAAATTGTCAAGAATTGCCATTGTTTAATGCATTGCCCAAAATAAGAAATAAAAACATATTATTAGACTTCTACTAAGACATAAGGCTAGTAAAATATTATGATATTGTGATGAAAAAAATTCAACCCATTTGATCATGGAGATTGAAAGATTATAATGTTTGAAGTGGGAAACACTTTCTTTTTTCCATTATTTCTTGCAAAACAGGTCAACAAACTTTGAGCCCTCTTGTGGTAAAAATTTTGCTCTTGGTGAAGACGAGTCTGTTCACTATTGAATTCACCCTTTCAAAGTTTCTACTCCATTTTAAAGTTTTGAAAAATGTCAAAAATTGAAAGAGTTATTGCAATTGAAAGCTCCATGTATTAGAATCCAAATAACACAATATGGTGTGTTTTTCATTCAAATTTTATTTTCTTGACATGAATTTTATTTTTAAACTATAAAATTATGTTTTTCATTCTACAATTCATTTATGGTAAAAATCAAAGATTATTCAAAGAATGTATTATAGTTTACATAATTTTATTTCTATTTTTAGCCTTAAAAATTCACAATAATTTTATTTTTCCATCAAAATTATTGAAAAAATATAATAGAAATAGAAAATGAATTTTTGCAATAGAAAAAAATATAAAAGGTTTACACATCAATTAAATAAAAGGATAAATTTGGTTCAATAGTTGATTTTGGCTTCAAGGTCTTTGTTGTGGTTGTTTTGGGTGTAAAAAATAAAATAAGCAATTGAAATTTTTTTGCACTACACTCCATTTCTATCTGTACCTCTTGAAAAAAATTCAAATAATTTGTTATTTTTATGTTATTTTTGCTCATTTATGTTCAAATTTTGCTCAAAAATTATAACAATTACAATTTTTCACAAACTCAATTGAAATTTCTCAAAGTGATATAGAATTTAGAGTTTTAAGTAATAAAAATATAAGATTATTTTGTGAACATAGTTTCCAAGGGTGAATTTAGCTTAAAACATGAACATCAGGGAATGCAAAATGGCCAAACATCGGGGAATGCAAAATTGTGCCACCGTATTGCTCTGATGTGGACGGAGTTTGGCCATGTCAATTTATTTTTGGAAATATTTATCTTAATTTCATTTATTCATTTTAAAAACAAAATAACACAAAATAAAAATTAAAAGGTAGAGTATTTAAAACCCTTGCAACAACCACGCGCTCCTTCACTAGATCGGGAACAAGAAGGAGAATGTGCATGAAACAACCTTCCCTTGTCTCAAAAAAACATCTATAGTAGAAGCATTAAATGGTGTCCATTTACCTAATGACATCATTTCTATAATTCTATGTCATGTATTGATTTTAGAACATAAATATAGGTAGACTGTAGATAGCTTATCATTTAGGTCAAAAAAAGATTTCTATATACATTTATCATCTGAAATGACTATTATGTGTAGAAAGTGACGCGATTAGGTGCATGGATGTCATTGGGTGCTCCTACCTTATTTTTTCATTTATTTTAGGCAATGCAGAAAATAATATTCATTGGAATGATGAAGCTATTACATCCATGGAAATGGATGAAACTAGCAATATATGGATGAAATTTAATTTATTAATCCAAAATAATGTACATTCATCCAAAAGATAGCAACACATCTCCAGATTTGGTATCAAATCAACAATTTCACCCATTGAGAAGCAAGAATATTTTGCCAAATATTCCCTATAAAAAATATTTCATTGCTTTTGTACAAAATTCTCTTACAAAAAACACTGCTCACAATATCAATATACAATCCTTCCTTCAGGAGCTAGCGTAACTTATAGCCATTGTCAATATGTAATAGGTCCAAAAATAGTCCAATTAAGAGTTGAAACTAAATTCTGGGGAGGCCAAGCTTCTTGAATAATTTTCAGTATTTTTTTCTTGAAAGACAAGAGGAATTGGTGTCTAACCCAAATCGTTTCATATTTTTTGGAGGTTTGTGGAATTAATTATAAAAATTTGCAATTGTGATGGCATAAGGCTCTAAAATCGCCCACCTCCTAAAATCTACATCGTTTATACATGTCTGAAGTCTATGAGAAAAAAAAACATGTCCACGGACTGTAATGTACATTTGAGGATATGGGCGGTTTTCGAGACTGTGCGATTTTAAACCTTAGAGGGAAATGCAAAATGGTGATTGGTGAGTGAGGAAGCTTGCTTTGCTGCTGGTTATGTTTGTAGTACAGGCACCCTCTGTTGTTGTACTACCACAATATGCAGTACAGTACAGTGTAGTTGTACTGCACCCCACATATTCAAAAGATCCACAAATGCCTCCGATTCAATGGCCACTCTCTAATGACACGTGCCATTTGAGCAGGTACTTACCCAGGTTGCAAATTTGTTAAATTAACTTCACCAATTTAATGACACTCATCATCCAGTACCAGTAAGCTTCCTCCACTTGCCGTAAGGTACAGTAGCAAACTTACCAGTGCCACCAGCATCAAATCAACTGATTGCCTGAAATTGAACAATGGCTTCCTAGTGAAATTGAAATCTACAATGTAAGGTGGGTACCCCCAAAAGCGCCACTTTAAGGTCTGTGGGTACTTTGAAGGTTAAGTTGATAATAGTGAATACAGGATTGTAAAGAGATGTGTAAAAAAGGAAGAAATGCACAAAAAAAAAAATTCAGATTTCGATAAATATGAGACTACAATAGGGGGACAAAGTTTTTTTTTTTTTTTTTCTGATACAAATGAAAGAAGATTCAATGCAAGGGAAAAATACAAGACCGCCAGCCAAGGGTGGCCTGGCGGGGGCAAATAGAGAGGACTAAGACACAACGGACAGACTAGCAACAAACGGGCGAGGAAGCAACAAGGTAGAGCAGCACGATGAGGGACATAAGCGCTCCTGGCCGAACAATCACGCCGGAGGACGACCACCACCCGGGTCACCGCTCAAGGTGGTTGGTAGATGAAGCCATTGAAAGGGCCGGAAGCCGCCCATCGCGGCTGCTCCACGTCCATCACGACAAAGACGTCGTTCTTACACTTGCGCATCACAAATGCAACTTGAATCTTTCGTTGGGAGGCCAATGAACGTCTCCTTGAGTTGCTCACTTTAGCCCACTCCGCATGCCCGTAGTCCACCATGTTACACCAGGGGACAAAGTTTTGGAAGTAGAGTATTCAAAAGCGTTCATAGGCTGCATTGAAAATCAGCAGTCACATGCACAAAGTTCCCCTCTCAATTCAAGGTGTCATAATGAAAATAAATGGAGTTGCAATCGTATTTAAAACAATGAAAAAAACCAACCAAATCAGTAACCAACAAGCAATAGAAAAGCTTGTCAGTAATCAATGGGAATTGTCCATGTGTTTCAAAGAAGAGAAAATAATGATTACCTTGTCAGAGAAACAAATTAACATGTAATGTGAGCTTAGAAGCATGTCACCAATACCAAAATGGCCAATGGTTCATTGATGAACGACCATATTCACTCACTAACAATTTCAATACATAACTACACCATATAAGGGCTTAATCTAGGATGCGCTTTAAGGCACTGCGCCATAATGGGGGTACCCACCTTAAATTACATATTAAGCAAGTCATGTACTCCGTGCTAGCTTACTGTTTGAGGAGCTTCAACTTATGATTCTCATGGATGGAAGAACAACTAGTAACCTGAACTTACAAACATAACTACAAATCTTAGTCTACAATTTTTTTTTCTTAAAGAACAGTGGAATTAAAGGGCAAAAAGGAAAACAACTAGTCCAGCCTTAGTCTACAATTTCAACACTTCTGTAATTTGCTTCAGGAAGTGTCAGATTCAAGGTTCAGAATACCTTAACCCTTAAAGGACATTGCATGCCCGAGGGGCATTTTGAAAGTCAAACTTGAGTTTTTCATATAGTTTTTTATTTTAATTGCTTTTAAGCTTAACTAAGAAAATGAAGCTCTATTAATCTACTTTTCATTCCCATTACATTTTTTTCAAAATGTTTAAAATTGCAAATTTTGTGTCACATTAAAGATTGTTTCTTGAAAGCTCTAAATACAACACTTTTTAACGTTTTCTTTTGAATTTCTTTTTGTGTTAACTCCAAGTATTCACCACTTATGCCATGATGTTTGACACCACTATTTTCATTTTTCATAAAATTTTCATATTATTTTAAGCATTTTTGAAATTACTATGATTTTTATACTAAAATTTCTTCAAAAAATCATATGAAATTCAATTTGATGTTTTAAATTACAAAAAAAAATTAAGTTTCAAATACATAATACTACATCTGAAAAATATCAAAATTTTGAAATGTAAATTCTAATGTAGAAATCTAATGAAGTTTGACCAAGCCCGGACATGAAATGTCTTTTAAGGATTAAGAGCATTCCTCACCGTAGCACGCTCAAGGTCCGACACCCTTCAAATGTGGATAAACAATAAAGGTCCTTCACAAAATGCTCTTCACACTCAATCCTAGCCTCTCAAGGAATGGCCCTTGAAATCACTATTCCTCCAGAATTGAGTTGCTTTATCCTTTATTCTTTTCAATGAGTAGTCTTTCTACTATTTATAAGCCGTGTTTGGTGAGCACCGGTGAGGGACAAGGAAATTGAGGGCCCGTCAAAATTAGATGGAAAGTTTGAGTGTGCCAAGTTGGGCGTGGAACGGTGACCATGTTCTAAGTAGAGGTGACTACAAGTCCTGAAATTCAACGCTAAGTTCTTTTTCCTTTCTCTTTTTTGTTTTTGGAAAGAGAGGTGGCCATTGAAAGGAGAGAAGGAAAAATAAACTAGTCCGGCTCACGCAGACGATTCAACCTTGGTGGGAGGCTGAGAGAAAGGTGCCATCTAGGACTATGGAAACTACCCGAGCAAAACATCTCGTTTTTACACCAAGTCTCCAGAAACTCTTGGCAATTCAACGCTAAGTTACATGCTCATAAAAAATGGTAGCCAGGAAAGCTCATTAATCCTGGTCTCTATGCTAGCTATGGTTATTCATTCTAGCATAGTCCGGGGAGTTTTACAACTCAACCGGCTAAAATCCTACATTTTGTCAGACCAACCGGTTGTTTGAAGCATGCTCTTGGCTTGGCCTTTAATAAATAGAGAATATTCACTGAATTTCCTCTTGAATGATCAAATTTTTTCTGAAGATTTTCAAATCCATTCGGCAGTTCCTAATTTCAATTGGCTAACTTGTAACTAAATGCCGGTACTCCCGGTACATTGCATTCCAGAGGTTCCAGAGAGACAAACTTGTTCAATTGACAGATAAAGTATTAATATGGAGATGGCCAACTAACCTTCAAAGATTTGACACAATGGTCAATCATGAACTTATATATATGCGGTCTATTGTTGCACTTTAATTTTTTTGGATCATGGTGGCTTGCCCCACCCTTTTCTCTCTTACTTTCGCAATTGTTACAAAATGCATCTATGGCCTACAGTAGTTCGTGAGTAGCTAGAAAGTCAAGGTGGTTGATTTTCAAATGGTGCTTTCGCACTTGGCATTAAAGAGGTCTTAACAGGGTGGTTTGAGGAAGGGCATTCCATGTTTGTTTAGACCATCGGGCGTTTGTAGATGTCGATCCTACGTGGATCCGGCTTGGGGAGACGCAAACAATGGTGATCTTAGCTAGACATGACGCAGGAGTTTTTCAAGGGCTGACGCCTGCGGCGAAATTTAAGTAGCAACTAAAACAAGCGGAAACGTAGATTTGGCAAGTTTAAAATTGTTGTTACTTAATGGGATTCCCAAGCAGCAATTAAGCTAGAACAAAGTTTAAATTACTCTCCGTAATCAATTGCAGGCACAACGTCCATGCCACAAATTGAAGGTAGGCGGTGGGCACGGAAGAAATGAATTTCAACGCTTGGAGAAATCCCAACGTCCGAATTGGGGCACTAACATAATCATGAGCATTTAGTGCAAACACTTGCAAACAGGACGAAGGGCGTGCCTGCTTCTATCACGGAGAGGAGGCGACTAGGTTGTCTGCTATCACGCCGACTTGCTTTTGTCCTTTGTTGTGGTAATTGTAATTTGAAGTCGGTTACGATTTCTAGTGCGTGGAACTGCTGAATTGATGTGCTCTGTCCTTGCAAATCAAAGAGCATGTAGAATGGACTGGAGTGCCGGACGTATGCCATAGGTGGAACGGTCCGAATTCAAGTGAGAATCAACGTACGTGCACACGGAAGGGCTGGTAAGAATTTCTCGACATCGATTTAGTAGAGGACGTTGGCTTCTTGCGATTGGGGTGACAACTCTATAGGATATAGTGGCCGACTTTTGCGTGCAGGGAGCGTGCAAGAGCCATCGACAAAAGGAGAGAATCCACCAGTGACAATACCAAGTTCATGTATGATTTATGCTTGTTCTTTGGCTGATACACATTTCTGGAATTGCGATGCATCCATGAGGCTTCTGTTGGCCATTGTTCTTCTAAGATAGTGTTTGAGTGCATTGATTTCTTCACTAGACGCTCTCTCTCTCTCTCTCCCTCCTACAGCCCTACTTGGGACGTAATGCTATTCTAGCACCTACGCGCAGGTCTGTAATCTTTGCAACAAGTGCTACTAAAAAGCGACCACGACAATTTCCAAATTGAACAAAGAACGACAAATGCGAACAGGTCTAGTTACTTTCCCGACCCATGTTAGTAGGCCAGCCACGCGGCTGCGGCCAACAACTATTGACGCTACATACCGCAGCGGTCACCGTTGTTTGACTGCATTAGTGTTTTACGAACGATGCTTCCAAGCGCCAAGTGCAAAAGCACCAAAAGACTTTTGCAACAAGTTAAGTTATTTGATGTTGAGGAGATTCTTTTGGGGAGAAAATAACTGTAAGAGATGAGAAATTCAGAARAAAGTTTCAGCATGGGATCAACAAAAACAGTGAGCATCTCTGTCTGGATACCTATGGAGACTCATGAATGTCTCGTAACATTCAGTAGCGTGCTTTGACACTGCCTTGACTTATGGTAGATGGTGTGGAATATACCACACCCAAAAACCTTCATTAGTAGCTAATTGGACATGTGAAGGATGTAGAGGATGTTGGGTGTGGAATATTCCACACCAACTCTGTAGAGACCATGCTTGCTACTAAATGTTATGCTTGTGTGCAAGAACGACTGAATCATTCTCTATTTCTTGCCCATGATTTGCGTCGCATCCTCGACGATCAATGGTACAAAATGTTTAGAGTGTTGCTTCCACGTGTTGCTGTGGGGTTGCTATGAACAGATTGAACCACATGTAAGTTAGATACATGCAAAGCAGCATGAGTCATACTCAAATTGTGGAATTTGATTCTATCCTCCAGAAGCCTGGCTGGGTGGGGTGAACATGCTCACAATTCCATAGTATTTTGGGGAGTCTTGAATGAGGTACTAGAGCGGTAGGTGTGGCAAGTGGGAAGGGCAACTTAGGATGACGCTTGGAATGGAGACTTTGGAAATGACATGTATTCATTTGGAAGTCGAGTTTTTGTAACAATCTGTATAAGTAATGCTAAAGTTGCATTTGCTGAAATGGGTGCGCTTTGAAGCTCCAAATTTGGGACATTCAAGTGCACAGACAGAGTTGTAGAACTTGGATGGGAATTTAGACCCAAGTGACTGTCTCATTTYAGGTTTCATATCATGGTGTTTGTCTTTGAAATTTTGCCATGTTAAGTTAATAAACATGACAATCATTTTGTCCATTGAACCAAATGAATGCTTACGTTGAAAAAAAATACATTTCATAATCCATATCAATGAGATTATTTAATAAGGTATTGATTACCTGCATCAAGAGGCTGCTTCAACAATGAAGCAGTCACGCTCTGACAAAATTGCACTTGTTTGAGCTTTTCATTGAAACAAAGAGCTTTTCAGGGTGAATGCAAGAAAGACTAGTACTATTTTGCGTCACACTTGAAGTGACGCACTTGGCATTGGCTATAACTTTTAAGGGTCAAAGCGAATGGACTCAAATTTTTTAATGGAGATGGGAAACTTCATAGAAATTGTGGACCTCATTTTTCTGAAATTAAGAAAAACAAAAATCTAATTAAATGTGAATTTAGCTAATTTGTCACACTTTGCGGTTTGGGGGTTTTTAGTACTAGGGAGTATTCAAATTTAATGATCTAGAGCTGAAATTTTTGTGAGGTGTTCCCAAACTCAATGCCCAGATATACACTAAAGGATTTTGGCAAAAATTTATTTTCATGTGCTGCAGATGCAAGCAAACAGTGCTCGTTTGCGCGCAGCATTTTGAACAATTAACATGGTTCCGGGTAATTATTTTTTGTAGAATTTCATGAGAACTAAGTTTACAGAAATGGCCAATTTTTTTTTTTTTTTTTTTTTTTCTATCACTGTATTTTTTAAAAATAAAGAAGTGGACATGGCTATTTTTTGTGGAAAACTGGAATGCTGCGCTCCCGTAGTAGTCGATGACAACAATGAGTACTGTGTAGTACTCCCTCGGGAACAGACCCTCCGCAGTTCTGTCGAGTTGTCAGGAATTTTTTTGAATTTGGACGTGCACTGTTCAACTACCATTCTCATTCACTGACGCCTTTCCATGCAAATCAATGCAAATGAGGGAGGATCGACGGCGGCTTCAGGAATTGTGAAAATTATGCGCCCTAGGGTTCAAGGCTCCCCGCTCGTTGTTCGGTGTTCCCGACGTCTGGGCCGCTGCTTCACCACCTTTCGACTAATGAATTCAAGGCCTTCCAATCATAGTAGTACCGGCGACGACGTACTTGCAACATGTGCCCACGCACAGTAGTCACTGATGGAGAATGTGGAGGGCCATCGGCGTCGTGATCGACGTAGTGAAGCAGTTCGAGTAGGTCCACGCACAAGGGCAGCAGAACTCATGCACAGTTGGAGGCGCAGTGCCGGCGACTTACCCTACGTCAGCGAAGTAGTCGTGCACGGCGGAATTCGTTGAATTTGTCCAACGAGGAGGGAGCATCGGCGGAGACCCAGTCCGTGGGAGGAAGTGACGACAATCCTGGAGTCGCTGTCTACCGTAGCACTGTCAATCGACATGCTGACCGCATCTCCAGGGGATTGATTGAGCAACTTCTTCGGCTAGACCAAGTCGATCTCCGTGCCGCTGTTTTGCAAAGAGTTTTCAATAATGTCAATGTGCGGCCGTTGCTCCCCGAATACTATCCGACTTTGGAGGATGCAAGAGGAGAGCGACAGATCCTGCTCAACATCCGTGCTGAATTACAACGGATCAAAATTCCACACACTTCGGGTAAATTGGCTAGAAAACGTGCAATATTGGAAGCAGTTGTTTCTGAGATTGATGCGGATTTCAGTAGATTTCACCTCATTCTAGGTATGCATAAGAAAAACCTAGACGGAGCTGTGGACCGATTGCGGAGCGCTTCTACGGCAGAGTGTGCGAGATTTGGCATGCCTTGTCGAAAGCAACGGGATGGAGGTATTTCTGATGCTGTCAAGTGTGTTGTCATCAATTGGTGGACGGAAGAGACTAGGGTGAGCCCAAAYAGGAAGGACATCAGGCGAAAGCGTTTAGGTCGRAATTTGTACGACACGCACCCARCTCATCTTCTAATGSAGACACAGGTATTGTTTAYCCAAACTCTTGTGAACGTACGTGTTCTTTTYGTTTGTAATTAAATGACAATGAAATTTATGATGTAGAATGTGCACATGAAGACACTACCCTATTCCGCTGCATGTGTTCTATGAAGCCTACAAGTTCTCCGCTCCTTGTTCTCTCCACTATCACGTCCTAGGTAGTGCATTACATCATGAACCCTTCATCCAATCATGCTGTTGTGATGCGGTAGTAATGCCCTCTGAAGCCTTCCTCTGCTTCCAAGTATTCCATGTGCTGCATCTCCTGTGCCTGTAGTAATGGTCAGTCTTAGGATAAACATATGCATGTTTGTATGTAAGAGACAGACATTTCTGTCTTCTACTTACATTTTGAGGATTTTTTTCTTCATATACTTGTAAGTACGTATTCCATGCATTATGGCATTCCCTTAGTAGGCTCTTGCTTTGTGCTTCCTGCTATCAACATGTACTGTAGTAAGTGTCTTCCATACCCTATACTACAGCATACATGTTCACAAACATTGTCTCCCCTAGCACTTCCATGATATGCTTGTTGAACATTCTGTACTACTCCCGGAGTTTGTCAGTACTGCTTTGTACTCCCTTGTTCAAAGCAACATTATAAGTACTGTCTTCTGATTGTTCTTGTACATGTCTCACTTCTGGAGGAAGGATACCGGGTTCCTATGCAATTGTACAGTTAATGCTGTGTACTTCTTTTGTGCCCTGCACATGAGAGAATTACTGTTCCATGGTGGTGGTGTGCACCTAGTACTGCGGCCCCTACCTATACAGTATTCAGGTGTCACCGTCTCCATAACTGTATTGTCATCCGCAGTATTATTGACGAAGGTTGCCACTACTTCTTCTATTCCATAGGACAACGGGCACACGCCCTTCCGCATGAGCACGTCCATTCCTCCGTAAGAAGTACTGAGTTCCCAAGCCTCAGTGGTAAAAGTCTTACGTAGTACAAAGGTCTATGACCTCGTAGTAGTACTGGAGTACCGCTAGTGCTATGGAGCTCACTTTATCCACTCCGTAGTACTACATGTACTTTCTAGTACTTCATGTCACTCCCCAATACTATGAATTCCTCGCTCTCTTCTGTTTTTTAGCTTCTGCATTTTCCTGTTCCTTCACTTTCCTACACCAATGGTTCTGTGATTTGCTTGTGATTTTGCATGTGTCAAACTTCCAGCACCACCTTCTACTGATGCCCAACGTTCTGTGTTTGCAGAAGCAACTGTACCAGTGGTTTGTCAACGCCAATCCTGAATGCGTGATGATGCATCGATCTTTTGACCGACTCCACCCTTTTTTTGTTATAAAGTGCAAGGAGTGAAACGTGAGTTGTTGCCGCTACCATGTGGAGGTATTGTTCTTGTTGGAGGCACTGAATGCATTTCGGGACCCAATCACTGGTGCACACTTTGTTATCCACTGCACTTGCGAATGTGTTGTGTGTGGTTTTGACAATGGAGGGCAATGCAAAGCTGGACAGAGCCGCTTCTCTGGTGTGACTGCAATGTGGGAGTCCCTGCTATGTCCTAAACCTGAAGATTCCGAGTTCCACCGCCCTGAGTGTTTACTAGGAGAATGCAGAAGTTGCGGAGTTGCGTTCCTCAAGCTCTGCCCACTTGAGCGGGTTGACATGCCAGGGACGAACATCAAGTGGAAGCAATTCCAATATGAGGTCGTTGGAACCAATGAGGATGCCCAGCCCAAGAAACGCATCAAAGAGGTCTCTCGAAGTACCCCGTTCTTTGAATTCTTAGACTTCTTCAAACCTACTATGCAGCGTTTCATAAAGCATAATTTTCAGGCCCATTGGCAGGCTGATCAATCCAAACTACTTCGACAATGTCTTCAGGGTGGAACCATTCTTTCGCACATTGACTTCGCGGAGAACTATACATTTCAGGTTCAAAATGAAATCCAGTCCATGTATTTCAATTCAGTACAAATTACAATATTAGTGCATGTCACTTTCTACACTACTGCAGCATTAGATGACATGGACGACGCCATCGACCTTGTTAGGGAAACGAATTACTATATTTCCGATGACAGGGCGCACGACACATTGTTTGTGCAACATTGTCTCATGTCACACTGGCGGTGCTTCACTTCAAGTAAATTCACACCACGGACTCACTATGTCTTTAGCGATGGTTGCGCTGGTCAATTCAAGGGGGCCCGGGCTCTTTACTTCGCTGCAAGGTTTGAGTACCTTCTAGTACTTCCTCCAACATTTTCAGCATTTCTCTTGGAAACTACAAGAGAACATACTACATAGTAGTTTTCTGTCTCTCCTTACTTTGGATATATCTTGTTTGAAGCGTGTCCTTTGGATGATACTATACAGCCTTCTCGTCCTTCTACGTGATTCCACTGATGATCTTCTACTTCCTTCCTCCAGATATCCATCATTGACAGGCAGCTGCAACATGTTCTGGAATTTCTATGGCTCCGGACATGGAAAAGGTGAATGGGATGGTGCTTGCGCCGATGTGAAGAGAGCTCTACGTGCCAAACAACTTCTGAATCCCCATAGGCCTCTTCAAAATGCTCGTGACTGCGTCACCTTCTTAGATGCGACTTTGGCCGGACAAGTTCCCAACACTCGAGATCGCATAAGGTGATGTCTTGTCCATTTGTCGTCCTCCAATTTATTCGGTTTTCCCATGCATTCTTATTTTCATAGCCATTCCTCGCTCAGCTCCCCATGATTTATACAACCTTCTCCCTAAAATGTTAGGATGGGTTAATACATGTACATCACATGCTGCACATGTAGCCTATGCAAATCTTCTTCATTTCATACTTTCAGTCGTTGCTCTTGCATGCAAGTCATATTGGTACTTCCACTACGTTGGAGTTCAAGAGGTCGATCGCACGAACCTCCATGCATGTGATCAGCTTCCAAGATCATCGAAACTACACTCAGTGTATGCACCTGATCAACATGACACAACGAAGCTTCTAGTTCGAGAACTGTCTTGCTTTTGCGGTCCATGCTTAGAACAGAATTTCAGCGACTGTGAGAATCAGTTATATGTGAAACCTTGGCGCGTTCTCAAGATTCAACCCCATTCTGCAGACTTCGCTCTTCCTACACAAGAACTTGACGAAGGTGAAGATATATGGGACTGGGAATATAGTGAGGACAGTGTTGTGATGTGGTCCGTCTATTAGTTAAAAATAGACATTTATTTATTTTAATATTCGTTCTATAATTGCAAGTTAGAGTTAACTCATAGTTTGGTTTTATTTTTATGTTTGCTTTTACTTTTATTATTAAGCTAAAATCAATATATAAAGGCTATAGTGAAGACAATTAGATTATTATGATATAGGGGATTATGAGATCATCGGCGAGTTTCATGAGAGTTGGTGGGCTAGACATCGTGGCATTTGGGCAACTTTTTCCAAGATTAAAGAAAAGTATTGGTGGAAGAAGATGAAGATGAAGTTTGTGGTGATTTTCAAGTCAACAAACATCTGGACAAAGGAAAATTTCGGCCCACATCGTTTTTCTTAATAAACAAGCACATACCGGAGRATGTGCATGTTCATAAGGGGTGGATGTCGTGATGTGGTCCGTCTATTAGTTAAAAATAGACATTTATTTATTTTARTATTCGTTCTATAATTGCAAGTTAGAGTTAACTCATAGTTTGGTTTTATTTTTATGTTTGCTTTTACTTTTATTATTAAGCTAAAATCAATATATAAAGGCTATAGTGAAGACAATTAGATTATTATGATATAGGGGATTTTGATAGAGAAAAATATATTATGAGGGTTGTGGGTGAAAGTGAATTTGCTAAAGCAATAGCAAAATTGTCTTTATTTAAAAGTAAGTATTATTGAAAATGGATTTTGGTAAATTATTGTGATTGGGTTGGTGTTGGAATTGAAGTTTTCTTGGTCAAAGTTGTTTTTGGTTTATAAACAAGTACTGCCACAGCCAGAAGCCCCGTGCTTTTCTGGACAGACCGCAAACTTCGCGACAATGGCATGGCGGACTTGGTGCAAGCTAGTGACAACTTCGCTGTCCCAACAGCGCTTGACAATGACGAAGGTGTAACGTTCTACGTACTACAATGCCAAGGCCCCAAACGAATTCTTACTGAAGATTTGAATTGCAGCTGGGGAGGAGAACTCAAAGCAGGAGACTCCGTCATCTCTGGGACTTACTATCAAAAATGGGGTCGCGACAACCTACAAACTACGTGTATCTCGCTAACTCGCAGCTAGCACATGTGGATGCGAGCATAGTGCTCGCCTGTAAATTCCAAATGCTTCCCAGACAACATCGTGTTAAAGGTGGCCACCGTGTGTATACACTGCCTGACGAAACAGTAGACGTCATTAACAGCGCCCTCGACAGCTTGTGACTTCATGTGAAGGGAGTACGTAGTGGATGACTAGGTTCTACGTACTTGGAGAGTGAACTCAGAAGGAATAGGTGCTTCGAATTACAATAGAAGTAGTTACGAGCTCTTTTACATGCTCCAAGAATAGATCTCTGCACTACTGCAAATGCGATGAGCCCTCTGTAAATATGATGTGCCCACTTTGGTTCCATGATCCTTCCTGCACTGTATTCACTGTTGGCAACAACTGCAGTTCAGAAGGTATTCCATGAAATCAGAAAGGAGTCTTGCTACAAGCAATTGCAAGAAAATAATGTACACCCAAAAGCCATCTTTGTAAACATCACAGGAGGAATAGAAGTTGGGAGGCAATGTAAATTGGACATGGACTTTGTATGGTCCACAATGTTCCTGTGACAAACAACCACTGCTGTAATGTAATGTCAGTGCACTTGATGGTAAACCAACATTCCATGCTTATTCTATACCAACTGGAAGGCTAATTGTGCCGTAATACTAATCACCACTGCTGCAAGAGTTATGCAGCAGTGTCTAAGAGTACTGTTGTAAAAGCGTGCATTAATAAGTACTTCCCGCAGTACTAGTCGGCAATGGTTAGAGCCGCCTGCAAGTACTACTGGGCACAACGGAGTAGTCCCCGCAGTAGTGCGTTTGACTAAATACATACCTCTTCATGATTAATTTATAGAATATTTTTGCGCAGTAGTAGTGAACTCCGACTTACAAGTACTATGCTCACTACTTTTCTGCAGTACTTGCAAGAAGTCTTCCTCGACAAATAACTCGTACACAAGAGCACTTTCGAATGTCATGTTCCTCGACATAGTTTGCTTCTACAGCAGCAAGTGAACGGAGGAGGTTGCTCGTCAAATTCTAAGCCATAGTCCCAGTTCATTTCCTCTCCAGCCTATATGAGGCGGTTTGCAAAGAAGCCAACCTGCCACACATCCATCCAAAATTAACAAGCAATATACTAGAGTGAAGTATTACAGACGACATGATGGAACGACAGTGACGACAAAAATGCCAGAAATGCCAAGTTCCATAAACGGTTTTCTGATTTACATGATACAAAGTGGGACTTTCGTTGTCCACCCACACTGGCATCTCCATCAGATTGGCATCCCCACATCTGCATTGAGATTTGTTGGGCAATCAGTACAGGCAATCCTTCACTTCTTTGAACGACTGAAGAGAAAAATGAGAGAAGGGATTTGTGATGGTAGTCAGACCTGTGATTCAACCACCTTGCAACATTCGTCATGTCCGTTGCATCAATGCACAACAAAGAGCCATCATCTTTCTGCGCCTCGGACTGCCAGTCAGCGTCTAGGGCGACGGAGTACTTGGACCGGTCACCTCTACCCATCAATTCTACATTTGTAACAACTTCCCCTGCATATTCAAAAACAAACGACCCTCGCCTCAAACTCTCCACTGTGCGAATGCCCCAACCTTTCTGTTTGCTAACGTAGTATACCTGCAATAATATGCAACATGGTGCACTGGTCAGTAAAAGTCACAAACTGAAGTGGGCACCCCAAGGCAAGGTCATGAGTAATGAGACTTGCAAACCTCCAACTTCGTTGTCACTCCTCTTTGAAGAACCCTATTTGGACAGTCAGATGGACATACACATTGCATGGTGCATTCTCTAATGAATTCCAMTGGAACATGTCCATCACAACGTCCGTTCCTTCTCTCCGTGCATGTGGACAARGCATTGCAATAGACATATCTTGGTGCACAGCCACTTCGTCGTTTCAGAAACTACAGAGCAGTCAAACAGAAGATGATATGAGAAGTCCAACCATACACATGAAGCAATAYTGAATCGGGAGGAAAATGCAGTTTTCACCCCCCAAAGAGTACAACCTAAAGCGTGGTTAAAGAAGCAACACCATGAAAATACTTAAGTGCCATGGTCAGTGCATACCTGTGCAATGTGTCGAGGGTGCAGGCGGCCGTCACTGACATAATGTCGACGCCCTTCTTCAAGATCACATGAGCACTTACTAGACATGTCAGTGGAGCTATGAGGCATGACATCACTATATGCTTTCCTCCCCGGAGAAGCAGTTGGCATTTAGCACTGAGTGACTGAGGCATGAACTTCTGGAGTCCGCWCATATTTGTATGATTTCTCCAASGCTGGGACATCGTTAGAGGAATCACCCTCATATAACAAAATGGGAATGCTCTCTAAACCTCTAGACAAGTCAACATGATGGGAATGCACAAGTCCCTGTGCAGAGAACCTCAGCAGTAGTTCATATACCGAATACAAAGCAATGTACGCAGACAATTATTTCATTACACAAAATTGATGACATCAGTACAACATGAGTACAGCGGTTTCATTTACGGGAGGCTTACGCTTCCAAGATCAACGTACAGTAATGGTAGATACGCATACCCCAAATCGGAATTCACTACAGTGTAGGTGGATTTTGTCTTCCGACTGAGGCATGAAGCCTCTCTGTGCTAACGGAAGACCACCATGCATGTTGTGGGCTGCCTTGCCTTGCTGAAGAAAAAAACTATGCCGTGGTCCCACGATCTCGTCGTGGGATAGAAAGCACTGTAGAGGCCCACAGACATGTGCACAGAAATGCTTGACGTGCCGGCAGTTCAGAGGGGGGTCTCGGGGGCGCCGTGGTTTTCAGCAGTCCACCTATGGTGGCTACGATCCACGGGACTCCCGTGGACCCTGCTGAAATCCGCAGGCCACCTTCCAATTTTTTTTTTTGGTGGCAGTACCAACACATAACCAGAATGGAAGCACTGCACTCCAAATTGCCAACACAAAAAAGCGTCCATATCGACCACAGAATTGCACTTTGGACGTCACTTACTTACGGCTACCTACCTTGTTCTTCTTAAACCCAGACCCAACATGAGAACCGGGTAGA
The DNA here is from genome assembly GCA_006891605.1 of Pleurozium schreberi. Taxonomy (NCBI): domain Eukaryota; kingdom Viridiplantae; phylum Streptophyta; class Bryopsida; order Hypnales; family Hylocomiaceae; genus Pleurozium; species Pleurozium schreberi. Next base: position 45,908 of record VACF01000245.1, on the reverse strand, counting down.
GCTCGGTTAGTGGGAACTTTTTCTACAACAGGTCGATGGCAAAGCACTCTGCTGCCTGTGTCAACCGGGGACTCCTCATCCATTGCATCGTCAGGCAGTCCATGTTTACCTGCAGAACAAGGGAGTTCGTGAGTTCAACTTCCAAAATATACCGTACTAAGAAAGAGCAACCAACTATTTGAAACCCTAAAACTTGCAGTGTGAATGCACAATAGCGTAGTCATTCCTCCTTCTCTGGGATAATGGAACACAATTCTACATGTGACTAATTCAGTTGAAGCAGCATGGAATGCAGCTTGTGACTTCATGCACCTGCCGGAGACGTGTCATCTGCCTTTCCAATGGAATGGGCGGACAAGACATTAGTGCTACAAACCTTGCTCTCTAAAGGTGCTGCACCCATGGAGTTCTCGGTAGTTTTTTTGCAGCGCTTGGATGACCTCTCGAACGTCATGGAGTAGGGATCCTCGGAAATGTCCTGCACTGCGTTCCGTGCAGGCGGTGACGTCTTCTCCGAAAGAGAACTAACTCCGTGTCCTGGACTTCCCTGGGCAGGAGTCTGCAGGAAAGAACATGGAGGCTTCAAGCAGGCTAAAGTACAAACCGTACAGAGCAGTTATGGCAAACAGTGAAGACTAGGACAATACATGAGTCCTTACCTGCACCTATTAGCAAGGAAGGAAATAAGGGAAGTGGTAATTGTTGGGCATGTCTTACCTTACAAGGGAGAATCACTTCACTGTCGTCCTCCATGTGCAACAAGGCGTTCAGCTGAGGACGGCGAGATTCAGATTGCAGAAGTGGGTCATCGCTGTCGAGGCTAAAGAAGTCGCTTGGGTCTTCCGTTGATTTGTCACTTAGGTCACACACTGTTTGCACTGCTTCGGTAAGCAGGGTTGTCTCGGACGTTCATATTTTGGGAAATCGCGTCCAAAAACCGAACGTCCGGACGTCCGCACGTCCGGCTGAATCCGACGTTGGCGGACGCTCACGAACGGTCTGGTCGCCGTCCAGAGGACAGGCGGACGGGCGGACGGGCGGACCCCGCAAACCCAGCAGGTCCGTTGGGCGGACGGCCGCTCAATGAAAACAAGCAACTTTGACTACGATTTGCGAATTTAGTTTTTCGAATTTCGGGGCGTATAATATACCATTGGAAAGGTGCTTTCAAGACCTTTCCAATGGTATGTTACACACCGCAAAATTCGAAAAACTGAATCTGCAAATCGCAGTCAAAGTTGCCTGGAAAAAAAAATTTGCGTCCGCCCAAATGGCTGAGTGGACAGATTGGCAGACCGCGGACGGGCGGACTTGCAGACCCGCGAACTTGCGGACCAGCAGACCAACGGACCCGCGGAGGGGGCGGACGAGCGGATGGAAAGGCAGACGGGTGGACACAAGCCAGGGCGGACGGAAGGGGGCGACGGCATACTTTCCCTGGATTCCCTGAAGCGCTTAGGATTCCTTTGCTTTTATGAAACTTTTAAACTTCAGATCGTAATGGCCTAAACCCTACAAACCCTAAACCCTAAACCCTAAACCCTTAACAGTTTAATTCCTAAGTATTATTTCAAAATTCATTATTTTTTTTTAATTCAAGTTCAAATTGAAGTTCAAGTCCAAGCCAATTCATTATTTATATTTAAGTAATCGAGTCATGATGATGGATGAACTCAATTAAAATATTACGAAAGCTTGGGATTCAACTAAAATAAATTAAAGTGTACTTCAACTTAAGAAATCAATTGATTTAATAAAAATTATTACACATCATACATGAAATTTGGAAACCATTAAAATTCAAATGCAATGCATGACATCCAATTCAATACATAACAATGTTATGTCATTTCAAATTCGAATGCAACATTTCTGTCATTGGTCTCCAATTTTAACTTTTAAGAAATAGAATTCTATTTGTACGGATTGAAAATTTCAAATTACATTCATTGTAGGGTTTAGGCCATTACGATCTGAAGTTTAAAAGTTTCATAAAAGCAAAGGAATCCTAAGCGCTTCAGGGAATCCAAGGAAAGTATGCCGTCGCCCCCTTCCGTCCGCCCTGGCTTGTGTCCGCCCGTCTGCCTTTCTATCCGCCCGTCCGCCCCCTCCGCGGGTCCGTTGGTCTGCTGGTCCGCAAGTCCACGGGTCTGCAGGTCCGCTCGTCCGCTCGTTCGCGGGTTTGCGGGGCCGCATGTCCGCGGTCCGCCAATCCGTCCACTCAGCCATTTGGGCGGACGCAGAATTTTTTTTCAGGCAACTTTGACTGCGATTTGCAGATTCAATTTTTCAAATTTTGCGGTGTGTAACATACCATTGAAAAGGTCTTGAAAGCACCTTTCCAATGGTATATTATACGTCCCAAAATTCAAAAAACTGAATTCGCAAATCGTAGTCAAAGTTGCCTGTTTTCATTGAGCGGCCGTCCGCCCAACGGACCAATGGGGTCCGCAAGTCCGCGGGTCCACCGGTCCGCGGGTCCGCCCGTCTAGCGGACGGGGCTTGTCCGCTAAACAGCCCGTCCGTCTATGTCTCCGGACGTTCTAGGACCAGCGGTCGTGGACGCTGGACGTCTGGACTGACGTCCGTGCAACCCTGTCGGTAAGCTCCGTGGAATGAAGTTCAAAAGAGGGTGCGTAGGGGATGTTGCTAACTACCTTGTCCAGGGCGTGCTGCAATACTGGAGGCGACGTCTCCAACAAGGACGTCACAGTGGAACTACTCCTCAACTTGCTGCAAGGGGTCGACAACTGGGACCCAAACGGTGTGTAGGAGTCGTGAATGTCCATTGCCAGCGTTTGCAATGGAGTAGCTTCACATCCCTCACTACCAGGCGTCATGAGCCTTGGTTGAAACTCGGGTTGTCGTTCCCCAAAGCACTTGGAGACGGTGTTGTTGCACGCAGACATACTTGGAGCGCCCTGGCTGAGTAAGGAAGAACCTACAAAATTGAAGAAAATTAATATTAGGTGAGGCATGACATGTGCCGGACAATTTTGGAGTTCCCTTCTTTTGTGAAGACAAGAAGGATCAACACAATATGAGTGTGCAGCTTAGGAAGACAAATGGTGAATCCCAGTCGTCACATGCAGTAGTGGCCACAGGAACTGAGAACTACAGCAGACCCGTAGTGCCTACTGAAGTTGCTTGTGGTGAAGACATTTGATGTAAATGACAAGCCTAAGGTGCTGCAATGAAGTAATGATGAAAAATGGGAGGAGTAGACATGGCAGCATCACCTAAAACATTCTTGGAGGGTCCTTCCACTAACTCCGCAGGAGGTACTGCATTAGTAGCTGCCTTGTGCAAGTCACCAGTATGTTGTTGGAGAATTTTATCATATTCTCCAAATCCCCAGCTTCTATACCACAGCGGTGACACCAACCCACATTCTAAGACAGCACATGAGATGTTGGTTTGGAACCACTGGGCCCCACACCATGGGTGATAAACATGTTGGCAACTACAGAGAATTACATCCCATAGTGGAAATCCATCAGAACAAATAGAGCAACGTAAAAGAGAGGGAAGTAGTGGGTGAACGTCGCCAGCATCCGCAGTATTGTCGTCTCCGCACGAAGGCAGTGGCCGCATGAGCACTAAGTCCTTGCCTGCGGAGAGCTCGACCGAATATTTTTGTAATGCAAGTAGGTGGCTGGAGGTAGCTGTCATGGCAATCGACACTGTCTGAAGTTCACTCTCCACTGTTGACTTCGTGACTGCAAAGGCACTTAACTTTTTCACGTTGGAATAGTACATCTTCAGTATAGGGCATGTTCCAGGTTGCTTCGTAGCAGCTTCCATTTCCTCCTCTTCTGCCAAAATGGAGCACTCTTGTCCAGCCTCACTCAAAGACGACTTGAATTGTTCAACGAGGTGAAAGCAAGCATCCCACTGGACAATAGCTTGGGTAACGTGAGCCTTCTTGTCTTGAACTTTACTTTCATTCCGTTGGAGGAGGGCCTCAAACTTCGGAAGCAACTCTGCAACTTCAGCTTTCCTGCAACGCAAATAAAAGGACGAATGTCAGCAACCCTAGAACGCCATTGTAGAAGAATGAGAGTAGTTGCTTCCATACTGTGCTTTCGCTACACGTAGAAGTAAATATGAGTTCGTGAGTTCAGATTCCAAGTTAGGATACCTAGTAGTACATGACACACGCAGTACTACGCCATAGTGCATCCACTACAAAGTAGTGAATGTAGTCCTAACAGTAGTACGAAAGCATTATAGGGACAAGTTGTACTACATTGTAGTACAACGAGTGCGAAGAAGTGGAAGGAGGGAGTCATTATAAAGTGCCCTAGGACTTCGTACTACTGTTGCATAGTGAGAGACCTAAACTACATAGGATTGCAAGAGACGTTCATGAAATGAAAGGAATACATGTGCACTACTGAAGTTTGCATCGCACTATCAATTATAGCAGGCAATACAGGGAAGTACTCAGACAAAGTGTAGGCAGTGCATAATAGTACTGCGTGACGTCAATACAGTTCTTCTAACATCAAAGGAAAACATCTACACTACTGAAGTTCTCGTCGCAGTAAGAATTTTACCAGCCAGTACAGAAAGCACTCCGACAAAGTGTAGACAGTGCACAGTAGTACTGCGTGACGTTAACAGATTTGTAGCAATGTCGAGGTTTCAGCATTATCACATAGTACTAGGTCTTGCACTTAGGGGACATTGGGGACCCTGAAGCTCTCATTAGTACATTTGAAGTACAGCAGCGGACCGTTGCAGTAATATTGAGTGGCGGTTGAAAACATGCGCAGTGTAGAAAGCACATCTACCATGCCAAATCCAGTCCATGAGTCCATGAGAAAGGAAATGACATTTCTCAGACATGGTTCAAACCATTAATGAAGGTTGTTGAAGCACGTTGAGAAAAAGATGAGAGCTAATCGTCCCTAGAACGGCAGGTAGAAAATCACTGCACTTATATATAGTAAAACAAGAATGGAAGAAAGAAGTAGTTCAGGATTACCTGATGGCAAGGAGGTCTGCATGGGATCTTCCATCGTACTGAAAGGATGACTGATCATTGGCATCTTCCTTTGTTGCATGCTCCTCGCCGACATGGCAGTGGCCTTCACCTACTCCGCCGAACTTGTCTTGCAATGTTTCAGCGTACTCGGTGAAGCCCTTGGCTTCGTACAAATTGTGGACAGGGACGTTGAGGAAGGTAGCCAAGCGGTGGATGCATCCCCGCACACGTCGGGCATAAGACTTCCGTTGGCTTAAATTTGTTTCTGCTGCAAACTCCGCCCAGTTCACTCTCTGATGCCGCACCTTGTTTAAAACGAATCCAATGGCGAACTCCTTTGCTACATGAGTAGCAGCGTAAGGCTTCTGGTAGCACAAGCAATACAATTTTTCTGCTTGTTTTCGGAGATTGCCATTGAGAAGCCATTTTTGGATTTTTCCACACCAAAAACTTCCTCAACGTCCTGCAAAGTGATGTCTCTGCCAATCTTCAGTTTGTGACTATTGATACCTTCATGTGCAAGGAGGAACATGGAGGCAAAAGTTTCTGCAGTTGTAATTGGAGGTGGCCGCTTCTCCTCCGATCTCAAAGACGCCAATTGCTTCCGACAAAACGACTCTRTGATTTCCCGCTCAATCGGYTGGCTGGCCACCGGGCGCTKCGCTGGGGCWRTGYTTYTGTCGGGCTTGTCCTCGCTGTCGGCGTTCACGTTTAAAATGCCCTGTCCACGAATAGTGTCATCACCAGCAGCGTCGGTCCCGGAGTCAGAGTTTGTGGAAGCGGTCTGGGAGTTTGGCTTCTTGTTTCCCGCAGTCGAGTCCTTCTCTTTTCTAGATCTACTTGGCTCACTGAAGGCTAAAGAAGTGGTCCGTGGAATTCTCCCCTTGCTTTTCTCCGCTGCCATGGGCGACTTCCGAGGAGACGGCACTGCATGATTGGCCTGTGTTGTTGTTGCCTTAGCTGTGTTAGTCTTCCTCGACTGACCTGTAGGAATACATTGCAGGTCGCCCCCACTTTCCTCCGACGCTTCTTCACATGGGGAAGGGGGATCAACAGGAAGGCGTCCCCACACAGCAGTTTTCTTCATTTTCCCCATGGGCTCAAGTTAATTTCCGACATCCTCTGTAAGCAAGACAAAAATCATGTCAGCGAAAAGAAGATATGAAACCCTGAACGCCTAGAACGCATTCAAAGACTGCAATAAGTGAAAGAAAATTGAACACATGCCATAGCCTTTGTCCATATTGCCTCTTCACGGCTTCCTTTATCCCTGTCCAGTATCCTAAACCTACAGAAAGGAAGAAGGCTACGAAGGAGGTGTATGGTATTTGCATGCAGCAAAAGAATTCTGCCCTATGAATATGAGCATGTGAAATCCAAGCAATTCATCTCCTGAAGCCAAGAAGGATTTGCTTTGTACTTTGTCCAATTATCATAGAAAACGTGTGACCTCTTTTCTACAATACAGAAGAAGAAGTCACACCATTATGCATTTCCGAAGTCAACAGAGCCACAACAGAAGACATGTCTAGGCGTTTGAAATTAAAATTGGAAGAGAAACGGAAGCCAATAAGTGCACGGTAAGATGCTGTCTGAGCAGAAGACTGGGGTTGAGTAAAACGAAATTGCCCGTGATGATAAGAAGGAGAGGACACTGACAACATACTGCTCTTCTGTTGAATGCCACAACAGTAATGCCGTCCGAAGAAAACCAAAATACCCTAAACCCTAAACCTGAAATGCGTTATGTCGTTCAGTCTTTCAACTTCACGGTAGTAACCACAAAACCACAACATTTCTCTGGAAGAGCAATAAAAATTGGAGCAAGGATGGAGGAAGCTTACCGAATGGCACGCGGCTTTGAGGTAGACGTTCAGCCCTTCAGGAATCTCAAAACTGCAAACCTTGAACTAAACCGCTGCAGCACCCCAACGTAGCCGTCGTCCACAGTTCACCACCTACACCGCCACAATTGCCAACAGCGGACTGCGTGAAGCTTCCGCACTTGTCAAATGATGAGCGACACCTTCAACCCACGGATGCAGAAAAGCGATGCCGTTGCTACCGTTTCGTCTTCGGTGCACATTGTGCTCGCAGTATCTTGTGCTCTTCTTCCTCTCCGAACTGAAGCAATCGTAAACCTCAGTTGGCAGGCGCTTCGGAAATCAACGCCACCTTCGAATTCAAGAGAAAACCGGCACTGCTGCAAGAAGAAACTAAACCTRAAACCCTAACTCCACYGGAAGCAYAGACTCAAAATCGAGAGAGACAACGGTCAAGTCTTGAATGAATGAGCCATCATCCGGAACGGTTAGGGATGAACTCCATCCATTGTGATTTAGGATGAAAAACAAATTCTGGCGTGTCCACGTAGGTGCTACTGTAGGTTTGCAGTGCAGAGAAGTCCACGTGCCAATACTTTCTGTGACTGTTAGTGTTTCATCGAAAGCGTCCAGCGGTTGCATTCATGGCATGAGTTACAATTCAAAGACACTTGTCAGTACTGTAATGCATCCGTGGTTCCATCAATGGTGCACAGTGCTCCTCGCTATGGCTTCCTAGGACTCCCAGTAATCATAGTACTGCGCTGGAAAAGGAAGTACTATCCAAAACGCTATGCAAACAGGTGAGTCTTTTTTGCATTCACCTTTCATGATCAATTTATCTAATTAATGACCTTGTCTTTAATTAGGAGTCAAACCTTGAGCATGTTCCAAATTTGTGCTTGCAATTGTTGGTTATAAAATCACTTTATGCTCGACTCTTCAAATAGGGACGCCAAAGGACAATACTACGGGGTATGGCGTGGGTTGAAGAACCCACAAGCTTTAAGAATACCAAGGTGCCCAACGTTGCAACGAGATGAGCCTCGTCAAGCCCGCCCCCAAGGGTTTCAACTGCCACATTTGGGAAGCCACATACAATGAACGGGAAGTACCGACATATAGTTACAACCTAGCCGAATTTTTTTGAAGATTTCCGAATGGCTTAGAAATGTTTAGGATGGAGTACTGAAAAAAAAAATGGTGTTTTCGGAAATAGGCCGAGTAGGAAAATAAATCCTAGACAATGTGGCCGCCCGCCCTAGTGATATGTAGGAAAATGACCGCTGTAAAACTCTTTTTCCCGGCGGGCAGCCGACCGGTCATATACTTCTTAGGAAATTTTTATAATGCATACATGCTATATGTGTAAGGCAATTTTCTATAATACCATAAGATATTTTGTGAGACGCCATCAACTATGAATGACTTTACTGTAAAACAGTAAAAGTATGGTTTAATATGATAGCCTGACAGTGATACAGTGAGACGCTGAGGCTTGACAGAATGACAATGAGGATTGAGGAGCTGTTGATGCAAAACCAACCGTCAAAATTTGGCCATTTTGGCACTTGAATGCACCAGCAACCACTTTGAGCAAGGCACCTGTCAATTTTTTCCCCCTCTTTCAAAGTCTCACTGTCTCAGGCTCTCAGCCTTGCTCTTAGAGTCTTAGCTCTCAGGTTGGGTTGTTGGGGATTTTTTCTTGGAAGTTGGAAGTTGGGAGTTGCAAAATTGGCTTTAATTCAATGTGTTTCAACTGCGACTTGTGAACGTGCTTTTAGTGTGTAGAATTTGATCAAAAAACGAGTGCAAAACAAGCTGGGCAGTAAAAGCTTGGAAGCCATGATGCAAATTGCTTTAGAGGGACCGGATGAGGAGATTGATTATGTTCTTATTGATGTTGTCCTTCTCTGGAAAAACGATAGCAAGTATCGTTTCTTATACTCTAACCTCTCTTCATATTTGAATGGTACAGGTGGTAGTAGTGCATCGTTTTTGTTTGGGGCACTTGATATTGATGGTAGTGCTACTGAAATTGCATGACTTCTTATACTAATTGTACAAACCAGCCTCCGGAAAATACTTGGACCCTCCTTTGGATCCTTGTATTTTCCGAAGGCTACATCCTTGGCCCTAGTTTGGTAGGGGCTTGGCCAGGTTCAACTCTTGCCATGGATACTGAAAATTCCAAACAAAAAAATTTGGGAGTGGAGTAAAAACTCTCCCACAGAAACAAAAAAGAATTGGGAGTGGAGTGAAAACTCTCTCACAGAAACAAAAAAAAATTGGGAGTGGAGTGAAAACTCTCCCACAGAAATAAAAAAACCGGCTCTATTTTCCACATTTTGGAAAATGGCCAAGTGAAAAACTTTAGATACGGCAAATTGCCGAATGGAATTTCAAAATGGAGGATTCATCCGAAAAAAAGAATAATTTTTAGGTTGCATCCGAGTGAAATTGAAAAAAGCCGAGCGAACTTCCACTTTCAAGGAAATAGTCCGTTTATGAAAAAAAATACTTCCCGGACTGTAGTCACATACCCCCTTCGTTAGGGCCACATTTTGTAAGGCACCACCTTTGTCAAGGCCAACTGGGGATTTATTAGGGTTCATTGTACAAGACAATCAAGAGTTCATTTTTTTCCATTTCAGATTCCTAGAGTGCTTTGAAAGTTGTGTGCAAGCATGAGGGAGGGAAGGTGGGAGGGTGATATTTGTGGGGTTGAAGCCATTTTGAAAGTTGTTGCACAACTACAGAGGCCTGGAGAGCTAGAGTTGCAACGCATTTGCAAGAGATGAGTGAGGACGAGGAAGTAGATGACATAATCTTCACCAATTTTTGGAATCAGGTTCGTAATGATTCCATTCTTGAGCCTATCCCTATAATAAAACATGGTAAAAAAAACCGCACCCAAAATCGAGTGGGGTTCTTTATGCCAGGTTTGGCTTCAGGCCAATTACGCACACAAATGATCTTCTTTTGCAATTTCCGATTGAAGTTTTTTGAATTAAAAAGAGTGTGGTATACCAATGGAACGGTGTTTTCAAGACCTTTCCAATAGTATATCACAAGCCCCAAAACATTGAAAAATTGCAGTCGAAAATTGCAAAAGAAGCTTCAAGCCCACTACACGCGCATTCAGGCAAACCTGGCAAAAAGAATTGCACTTGATTTTGAGTGCAATTTTCTTTTACCATGTTTTGTCATAGTGTATGGTGCAAGTACAAGGGTCAAAGTCTGAATGGCGTGGAAATTTAGAAGAAGAGAGACTAAATGGACATGAGAGGATGTTCTCTGATTATTTATTGAGACCATTGCATTTCCATTGGAAGCCAGTCAAGCCACTATTTTTATCGATTATATCAAGGATATGTGCTCAAGACAGCTATTTTTTCAAAAGCATGATACATTACGGAAATTAGGCCTCTCATCAATTCAAAAGTGCAGTGCCGCAATTACAATGCTTTCATACGATATCATGGCAGACGCCACTAATGAGTATTGTAGGATAGCATAATCCACGGCTATGAAAGCCGTAATTTGATTTTGTATTGTCATTCGTGCCGAGTTCAATGAGCAATACTTGAGACAACCAACAAAAAAGTTGATATTGAGAAGCAGATGGCCATAAATGCTAAGTATGGCTGGCCCGGGATGTTTGCCTCGATCAATTGCATGCATTAGGTGTGGAAGAATTGCCATGTGGCATGGCAAGGAGATTATGGTAAAAATGATGGAGACCAATCCATTCTACTTGAAGCCATTGTGGACAAGAGGCTACATATTTGGCACGTTTTCTTTTTTTTTCCAGGTGCAAACAATGACCTAAATGTGCTCGGCCAAAGCCCCCTCATCTAGAATATGCTCAACTCAATAAAGGCTGGGATATAAATTACGTGATTAATTGTATACTATACAATCGGTACTACTTGCTTGCATATACGTACTTGTTTGCTTGGATTTATCCACAATGGATATGTTTTGTACAAACAATTCACGCATTTGACGATGAAAAACGTCAATTCATTCATCAACAAGAAAGTGCTCGCAAAGACGTCGAAAGGTGTTTTGGGATTCAACAAGCACGATTTGCCATCATCAAGAACCCATGTCGGTAGTGGAGCTCCAAATGTATTGAAGTCATCATATATGCGTGTTGTAATTTGCATAACATGATCTTGGCGGATGAAGAAGACGCCGATTTGGATTATTCATTTCTTCTTGATGGTGTGGTACCAATGCGTCGCAATTTCTCTTATGAAGATTTAGTCCTAGGTGCACTATAAATAGAGAATGTGGACAACCACTACAATTTACGGGGCGACCTAATAGAACACCTATGGACACTAAAAGGAACAAGAGCTCAAAACTAAAAATGCATTTCTTACACCATCTACATAAAACTTTGCTTAACCATCCATGACTGAATTTGTATACCATGGATTATGTACAATTTCAAACGAGTAGGGGAAAATCTCCTGAGCAACTATTCAAAAACAAGAAATTGCATGTCAAACAACTAAGAGAAATCAAAGAATGAAGTATAATTATCATAAACCTTCAATGTTCACAAACACATACACTTTGCAGTAGAAAAGGAAACCCATCATTCTCCAATTGAGAATACCATAAATCCTTCTATTTCTAAATATGAGACATTCTCAATAACCTAATTCAAATGATATCCTAAACTAGTTACATGTTAAAGTAGAGTGGTAGATTACTGTTAAAGCGCCCATGCTCTAAAAGCAATCATGATGCAAAGGTACATTGTGCTTTCTTGAATGTACCAGTAATGTACATTTAAGGAGGTGGTCGCTTTTTAATGACCATTGCATTACAACTTCACAAATTTGTAACTAATTCCTTGAAGGTGTGAAAAATATGAAACTACTTGACTTAGATTCCAATTCCTTTCTTCTTCCAATGAAAATTTACCAAAAATTGTTTCAAGGAGTTCAACTTCCCTGAAAACGCAATCATTTCCCTGAGTTCTTACTACGGATTGCTTTTATCTAATAATAGTGGAAGTCGTAGGAGAGGCTATGGATCAGAATGAAGATTCTTCTCCATAGTCCCAATATGAACGGCAATCCCCCTGGCTATCGGACTGTAGGGATGGGAAATCCGGCATTTGCAAAGTGAAGTAAATCAAATGGGAAATTGAAACGTAAAATGTAACTAACAGGAGAGCTGAGTGGGAGATACATGAAAAATGATAACAAGAAAACAGAKAAGAAAAGGAGTGACAAGTGAAATGAGTAATTGATCTAACCAATGGTTGGCATTATTTTAACATTGATTATTATTTGTTGAAAACCTCTAACCAATGGTTGTCATTACTTTTACATTAGTCAATTATGATTGGTTAAAATTGTTTAACTAGTAGTTGTCATTACTTTCACATTAATCAANNNNGATTGGTTAAAATTGTATAACTAGTAGTCGTCATTACTTTTACACTAGTCAATTATGATTGGTTGAAATTGTTTAACTAGTAGTTGTCATTACTTCCACATTAATCAATTATGATTGGTTGATCATCTCTAACTAATAGTTGCCATTATTTTGGTACTAGGCCACCTTTGTGAAGTATAAATAACTTGAGGCCTCCCATTCATTTTCATTTCTCTCATCTTCTTTGCTCTTGCCTTCATTTTGGCTCTCCAAGCTCTATTCTCCTCTATTTTCTCCTCAATTCTTTTGGCTTCAACTCTCTTTGTGGTCATTTCTTTTGGCTTCCACTCTTTGTGGTCATTTCTTTTGGCTTCCACTCTTTGTGGTCATTTTCTTTCTAAACCAAGCCATGGAGCTCAACGCAATTTTGGATTAAGAAGGGGGCCTCAACAAAGGGGTGAACACACCCAATGCTTTTTTCAAGCATTTTGTAAGAGCGGTGTGTTCGGAAAGCAACCGCCACCTCTCCATCCTCTTGGAGGTCATACTCAAGACCAACAACAAGTCCACTCTCCACCATGTCTTCACGCCCAAGTCAAACATCACGGGCCTCCAAGTCCTCGTGTGCATGCTTTGGAAATTCCAATCCAACCATCTAATGACGGCCATCATGCGCAAGGGCCTCCGCGTGCTTCAACACTTAATGCAGCTTGGAGTGGTGGAAGGGAAGAATCTCACTCATTGCACGCGCCGTTTTTGCATACACATGATTGGCAAGCTTCTTCTCGATCTCACAAAACACCAAGATAATCAAGTGCGGGTGTTGGCCTCTACTTTCCAAAAGTTGAGGCTTCAAATGCCACGAGAACCTCACTTCACACATGTGAGCATATGCGAGGAGGCAATGAAGAAGGCCCAAAGGAAAAAAGTACAAGATGAAGAAGGCCTGGAAGAAGGTGAAATTCCAGTGGAGGAGGAATAGGCAAAGGCATAATTATTAGGCTTTCAAAGCCTTGATTGTGACCACCACAAAATGTACAATACAGTAAAAATTCTTTGTGTAGGAGCTTGACAATACAATACTCTGTCACAATAATACACACTATATGTAAAACACACTATATATAATACTCACTATGTGTGTTGTCTTGCTATAAGTTATATCTATAATGAGCTGGTTCTTATTGCTCAATAGACAGCTTCCAATTCAGTCAAAATTGTGCCCAAAAAAGAAAAAAAAAAGAAGAAGAAGAAGACTTTTTTTTGCTTGTTACAAATTGTGGAATCCTTTGTTTCCTTCTAAATCAGAAACTACAGAATAGCCAGTTGAATGTCTTGTAATTTCATTGAATGGGTGTGAGCTTCTATCTCCAACTGACGAAGCAACTGTGAAGATTTCTTGCAGCAAATTGCACAATGCTGAGCTCTAAATCTGGCATACGTTCCCTGGTCGACTTGTGTCCAGTTGTGTTGTGGTCTGTTTTGTTAGTTGTGCTCAGTGTTTTTTTTTCTGTCAATTTCTCGTCAATTTGAATCAAAGTAATGAGCCTCACACCAGGGCTTTGGAACAAAAATAGTAAAATCTTGGATGAAAGTGCCAAAAAAAATTGAAATTCAAAAACAATAAAAATGGATGAAAGTGCCAAATTGTGGATGAAAACATAACAATGGACATGTGATATGTGCTAAATAATGTGATATTTTCTATCTAATATGTGGATGAATGTTGGAATTTGGAGCACCACCATAATATTTAATATTTCCATTTTGGCACTTCATAAAAATTAAAAAAATTAAAAAAAATTAAAAAAAAATTGTTGTGTTAGCTCTTAACCCCTAAAAGCCCGAGGGTTTTGGACAAAACACAAATGTGTTATAAAATATACATTTTATAATTTTTTGAAGTTTATATCAAAGAAGTTTACGTGAAGCACAAAAAGTAGAAGATATTCATATGGTCAAAATTATAAAATTATTTTTAGATTCTCTTCAAATGAATTTTGAAGATATAACTTCAAAAATTCACCAAATATACAATTTCTATCCTTGACACTTGAATTTTTTTTCGATTGGTCAAAATTGTGGTTTCTATTGAATTGTGAAAAAATGAATAAGCTCTAATTATGAAACATCAACTCTTTCCCAAAATAGTAAGTTTTTCAACACTAGGAAAGTCAAAACATATTGTGCTATTTCTCTTATGATTTTTTTATTAACATAGCGATCTTAGTTTTAAATGTACATATTGAAAGACAACCCAATATTTTTTTAAGAAAAATAAATAAAAAAATTCAAAAAAAAGTTTTTTTGTACCCAAAAATTTTGCAAAAAGTTGGGCAACGACCCAAAAATGGTCGGTTGAGTGCTTAGGGGTTAAAGGACAAAAATCCTTATCTCTCACATTTCAAAGACTTAATTTTTCAACCTCCAATGGAAAATCAAGCTCAAGGGGCATGGGATAAAGTCAAACTTAAATTTTGTATGGTTCTTGAATTTAATTTTCTTCAAGATTGACTAAGAAAATGCAGGTCCAATCATCCTCTGTTCATTCCACTTAAATTTTTCCAAAGTTGTTAAAATTATAATATTTGTGATACTTTGTAGGTTGTATCTTAAAAGCTTAAAATATACCACTTCTTCCAATACACCAATTACACCAATTTCACCATTATGTTTATCACTGTCACATCCATTTTTTCTAAAAAATTCAAGCTATTTCAATCACTCACTACTATGATTTTTGCAAAGAAATCACGTACAAAAGTATATAAAACTCTTTTAGTGTTTTTGATTATAAAAAATTAAATTAAATTTGGATATATAATTTTGAGTAATAAAAAATAAAAATATTAAATTTTTGAAATTGTATTTTAATATATAAAAGTAATGAAGTTTAACCAAGTAAAATCATGGAATGTCTTTTATGGGTTATATTGCCGCTTTGGTTTTGTTGATATTTGTACAAATCAAAAATGATTTGATAATTGGTGTGAACATCATGAGGGATTCACAATGACAATGAACTTTTACTCCTTAAATGGTCACTTTAAGAGCAGTCTACTAGCTCTACCTTACATGTGCTCTACTGCTCTCTTAGAGCCCGTTTCCATGGAGCTCCCGGACCTCCAGTTCCTGGAGGACTCCTAGATGCCTCTGAAGCTGGCGCTGGAGGTCCAGGGGCTTTCCATGCATAGCCTCGCCGGGACCTCCAGGTTGGTGCTTGGAAGGTCCCGGGCTCCAAAAGATGGGGTGAAATTCAATCTTTCTTTGAATTTAGAACTTAATTGAATGTTTGATTACATTTTTGAATTAATTCAATCTCTAATTGCACTTAGTAAAAATTGGAGTCTTTACCTGTATATAGAATTTAATGGAATATGTAATTCAATTCATAAAATATTTAAATAAATAATTGAATTCAGATATAATTTAAAGATTCAACTATATCTCGAGTTTAATTCRATACGTAATTGAATTTAGTAGTAAATTCAATCTTAAATTGTTTTTGTAAATAAAATTTGCATCCCAAAATTAATGAAATATGTTATTCATACATAGAAATTAATGAAATCTTTAATTGTATTTAGGATTAAATTGAATATGAAATTAAATTCACAAATTCATTAAATATGTAATTCAATTCAGATATSAATTAAATTTTTTTTTAACAAATGGACGAACCATAAGTCAGCTATTTCAGTGTATTACAAAATGAGACCGATATATAGTCGAATTCTACAATTCATGAAATATGTAAACCAATTTCTAAACCACTAAATTCAGTTAATTAATTAATTACGTTGATTCAATTAATTAATTAATTACGTTGATTCAATTAATTAATTAATTACGTTGATTCAATTAGTTAATGAAGTACGTTGATTCAATTAATGAATTAATTATGTTGATTAAATCAATTAATTATTCAGAAATTGATTAACTAAATCACTTAATTAATTATGTAAATTAATTAATTAAATACGTTGTAGTTTGAAGAAATAAATTAAATCGTTAAATGTATTAAGAAATTATTTTAGTTTGAAGAAAATAATCAATTTATTTTAATTCATTAATTTCACTTGGGTGAAATCCCTCCAAAAGTCAATTTTTTTTTCCTTGAAAAGTCACTTCTGTTTTCCTTGTAAAGTCACCATCCATTTTGTTTTTGTTTTATATTAGAGGGTTCGGGATGGCCTCCAGGTCCTCCAGGTCTGCAAACTTGGACTGCACGACCCGGAGCCTGGAGGGTTTCCTGGACCTCCAGGTTGCCAAACCAGGGACCATGGAATGTCTCCGGAGGCCCCCGAAGGGTCCGATTCCTGGAGGTCCAGGCCCCCATGGAAACGGGCCCTTACAAATGGCCTTTTTCTGGTAAGTTGAAGCATCAACTGTCTTTTTTGGTGTCGGTACTTAAGTACAGTTTGTAAATGAACTTCCACTTAGTCAATATTCATCAAATGTGGAAACCAAGTGCATAGTATCTCACTCCGACACTGATCAACAAATTTTAAAAGCTCTGATCACACCCAAACACAAACACTAGGAAGTTCTGGACATGGACCAACTAAAGTTGCATTTTTTGGCAACATAGAAATTTTGGGCAGCTCACTACAAATGGAGCTTTTATTCTTTTTCTTTTAAATTTTCACACAACATGTGGACAAGGAATGTCTTTGAGGCCTAATAATTTTCATAACTTTTAGCTACACAATTAAAAAGTTAATGTATGATATGTTCAATTCTCAACCTAGGCAATTTAGGCAGATAAAAGAATCACATTTTTCGAAAGAGTTTTTTTTATTGGTGCTTTATATTTATATTTACATAGAGAGCTTTGAATGATTCCATTTGATTAATGTAATGAAAGCTATGAAGAAATTGGTTTGTAGGCAGTTAACCCCTAAAGGACCGACATGCATTTTTTTGGCAACATAAAATTTTTGGGCACGTACGTGTGACTGAAGATTTGCATATTTTGGGCTGAAATTTTAATAGAATGTGGGGACAAGGAATATCTTTCATCTGCACAAATTACATGACATTCGGAAATATGAGTCAAAAGTTATTGCATAATATGTTGTTTGTTTCTCAATTCGGGCAGTCCGGGCAGATCTGAAAAATCACTATTTTAAGAAATAAAAATTTGAAATTTGTTCTTCAGATTTATATGTACTCAAAAAACTTTGAATCATTGCATTTTAGTAGTTGAGATGAAAGTTATGAGGCTTTTTAGTTTGCGGGTAGTTATGGAATCCCTACACCAAAAAAAACTTTAAGTTTTTTATTTTACTAAAATTTCAATATTTTTGAAAAAAAATTATGCTATTGGATGTAGGTTGTTTATTACAACAATTCAACCATTTGGATTGGCTTTTTTTAATTTTATAATTGATTTATTAACAATTTAGTATTTAAAATCATTCTGTACTTCTTTCTACTTACTATTTTTTTCCTATATGTTGTACAACTYCAAATGATCTGAAAATTTTCATGTATGTAGCCAACTTGCCTTGAAGAATGAACCCAAAGAAGCACAACCATTTTGGACATTTTTTCATAATAATCTGACCTTGTGAAGTGCAGCTACCCGGTTTTTCGCAGGGCCCAAAAGAGGATTTTTTCCACTTCAAGTGCTAATATCTTGCAATCTACACGGCGGAAATTTTTGAAATTTTTTCCTCATATTCTCAAACCAGAGTATTACAAGATCCTATGGTTACATGTATCAAAACATTATATTTTTCAAAAATTTGGTACTTGTACTAGAAATGGCAGTTTTGAAGCATTTTTGGTGAGAACATAGTCAAGGAACTTTAGGGGTTAAAGATTTTCTACTCTAAAATAACTTTGAAGCTCTCTATTTAATTTMTTATTACATTATAACCATTGGAATTGAAAAAGAATTCAATTCCATAACTAAATTGTTAACAATTTAGTATTTTGAATCATTTTCTACTTTTTTTTCTGCTTACTATTTTTTTCCTATATAATGTACAATTCCAAATGATCTAAATTTTTTCAAGCATGTAGACAACTTGACTTGGAAAATGAATCTAAAGAAGCATAATTAACATGGACATTTTTTCATACAAATGTGACCTTGTGAAGTGTTGCTATTCTATTTTTTGTAGGGCCAAAAAATGGATTTTTGTCAACTCAAACACTATTATCTTGCAATTCTTATAGTAAAAACTTCTAAAAAAGTTTATACACCATTTCAAACTAGCCTACTACAAGATACTCAGGTTACATGACTCCAAAAATGTTTTTTTTCTAAAAATTTTTATGTGTACTAGAAATTGCAGTTTTGGAGCGTCTTTATGAAAGTATAGTGAAGGAAATTTAGGGAATAACTACAAAGATGCCATTGTCTAGTTTGATCATGTTTCAAGTTCCTACTTAAAACCGCTCTTGTGCATAGGCCAAAATAATAAAGTTCGATTGAGAATAAACCAATAAAAATAAAAGATTCAATCCATGCATAGGATATAAATGTAGAAATTAAAATAAAAGTGACCTTTTTTATTATTTTACTTCAACGTTCTATGCATGGATTAAATTGCCAACCAACACTTTATTTTATTTTAACTTTCACTTTTATATTTTGCACACAAACCGGTATTAGTACACCGCCCCCAATACATCCAAATAATATATAAACCCATTGAACTTTGGGTATAATTATATACTTCACATTACGCATAATTAATTAATTCAACCCTGTATTTCTCACTCCCCCTCCTCGGCCAGCTCGGATCTTTGACCGCCACGTCATCTGCTGAGTCGGATCCCAAGCACAGAAGGCAACTCCCGCCCCCGTCACTGCTGACGGACAGCGGCGCCCGTGAAGGCTGGGCCGCACTTCCTCTTGCCAGAAAATTTCTTTCTCCCGCATCATCGTTCCCTGTTTCGATCCGCCGTAATCTGCCTTTCAATCCCCGTCCGATTCCACCCCTTCGATCACATCTTTCTCAACCCCACAATAGAAACAACCCACCACCATTCTCGTGCTCTGTGATTCCGCTGCTCTGTCAATTGGTGCGCTCCTCWCATCGCCTCAAGTTTTGGGTTTTGGGCTCCGGTGCTGTAATCGATTGAGTTTCTGAAAAGTTGGGGTTAGGTTTAGTTTCGAAATTGGGGTTGAGATCAGTTCATTATTCACTGCTTTACTGCACTTCCGCTAATCCTTCGTTTTTTGCGGTGCGAATTGGCGATTGTGAGACTTGCGCTTCGCTTCTTGAACCCTTGTTTGAATTTTAGAATTTCTTTTGGGAAAAAAGACGAAATTTTAGGTGTCTCGTGTCTGTGGTCGTTCCATTAAAGGAGAATTGGATTTGAATTGTTTTGGTTCGTTGTGTGAAGGCAATTCGAGCTGCTGTTGTGTTGGGAAATCTTTGTACACGGATTGAGAGGAGAATTAGGTCACACTGTAGTTTGTCATCACCTCAATTTGATCACAATTCCTTAGAATGATCACAAATTAATGCAGTTTTTGTATTTTAATTTTGGCTAGGGCAGCTTTGATTAGCTACTGAGGAGGTTCTGCATCCCTTGTGGAGGGTATTTCGATTAGAATTTTTTTTATATTCCTCTCATTGGCTAAATTTGTGTTCGCAGACTGGGTTTCAGTTGTTGACAGGAATATTCGATGGAGTTCGATGCATAAGGGAAGTTGCAAGGTTTAAGTAGGGTTGAAGGGTTGCAGGGGTTTTGAGTTCGTAGAGGAGAGCTATGGCGGTGCTGAGCAAGCACCAGCAACGGGTATTTGGGTTGGTGTTACTTGGAGGAAGTGCTGTTGTAGGTGGGAAGTCGTTACAACTCAACATCAAAAGGTTTCAGAAGGAGCAACTGGCTTTATGTGAAATTCATACCCGATCAGCTGCTCAACAAGCTTTGCAACCCCGAAAGGCTAAGGTGGGCCAAGGCTGTTAATGAAATTCCTTAGGCATTGCTAGTGGAAGGCAATTATGGGATTTTATGGAATTCATCAGGCATTGATAGTGAAAGGGAATCATGGAATTTTTTTCTCAGGTGATTTTGGCAGTTGAGTAAAGAGCTTTATTGTGATGTGCAGGTGGCTGTGAATGCTCTGTTTGCAAAGCGGTTACAGGAGATTTTGAGAATATGTGTACCTTCACTGATGTCCAAGGAAGCTTTTTTAGTAATCGTGCAGTCTTGTCTTCTGGTTAGCCGGACTAGACGCTGCCGACCCACCTTTCCCAGTATCTTTGATGATCATTTTTCCGCATACAAGAATTTATAAGAATTTACTCCTAATGCGCTTTTCATAAAAAATCATACGCACTTCAACAATTTTTGACATAACTTAAATCACTTTAAATTTATTCAATATTAGATCATAATCTACAGTAGTATTTTTTACTCAAGTAGAGGGCTAGATTAATGATGTACCCTTGTTTGAGTGGAGGTTTCTCGTTGTATCGATGGGTTTTTTTGACAGTATGGGAGTTGGTCATTCCCCTGGTTCTTCCTAAAAAATTTTCTTTGATATTTAATTAATGATTTCTATGTCATGTACATAAATGAACAGGGTAGCTACAATCACTCAATTCCTGATGCTATTGATCTTTACATATTTATTGCAGATTATATCTCTGGTCTGGAAGGTGTGTCCGGTCAGTCATGTATCAACCAGGTGAGTTTCAGAGGGTTTCTTTTTCTCTTTATATAGTTTATAGACAGGATTTTCAGCTTTTGAATGGTGGTGTGGCTACTCAGTACTGAAACTGTTCAATCTGCAAGTCAGGATTGAATTATGACTAGAAGCGCAAATTGTTATGTGAGCAGGATTGGCCCTTATTCCAGTCGAATCTTGCAGCGTTTGCACGGGCAGCTATTCCAGCTGCTTTAGTCAACAGTGGCTTGAAATACATGCAGGTAATGTTGTGTTTTAGTTTTGAAATTCACATCTACTACAATTGTATTCGAATTGTTTCGCTCTGCTACTTCTTTGAGTGCCCTCTTCCGTAATTTCAATTGTTCCTATGTAAAGATACCAGGTTATTAATCCTCATGGTTGGTCGTATCACTCTGGCCCTTATTGTAATTACCCCATGCGTTTTGTTTCTACAGCTGGTACCATGYGTGTTGCAGGCTTGAAATTGACATGGGTGTTGTGTGCAGGTTTTGATTAGTCTTGCTTTCCAGCAAAGGCTCACCCAATACTTGCACGAGTGCTATTTGTCAAACCGTGTTTATTATGTGGCATCTACTTTACGTGGCCTTTCAAATGCAGACCAAGTACGTATTTCATTTTCTGCGAATCTTTTGGCGATATCTTCTCGAGAAGAATCTCTAATGAAGTTGTATACGTTTCCCCGTGCTGTTTGCAATTTTTGTTTCATATTAGTTTCAAATTGAAGTCACTAGGTTTTCTTTCAATTTACTCCTCATTGCTGAAATCCTATYCATCGTTTCTGACTTTACGAGTCGTCACTCTTATCGTTTTGGATTGTGTATGCAGCGTATTACTGAGGATGTACAGAAATTTTCTACTGCAATTAGCGAGCTTTTCTCTTACACATTCAAGCCTGTGCTGGATATTGTACTATTTACACGCTCTCTTTCTAAAACCATAGGGTATGCTCTTATTGCCATTTTTTGAACTGAATAGATGGTATTGCAGAGAATCACGAATAGGACGGAATTATCGCAATCTTCTTCCCTCAAAACGCATAAGAAAGTGTGACTGCGGGGCATCTAGTTATTCTATGAACAGGGATATTAGAACCTCATCTTATTGGATTCTGAAGATGATTTACTTTTCTGGAGCATCTTGTTTCCAATACTTTTTGACACCGTTTCTGTACATTTCTAGATCAATATGTCCTGTTCCGCTGAATTGCAAGGGTTTCATTTGCTTATCTAATAAGGACACTGAATCGAATAACTACGCGTTCAGTAGATCATGTGTCTCCCTTTACTTACATGCCGCATGTGTGCAGGTACAAAGGCCAGTTCGTTTTGTACGCTTATTTTCTACTCACATCAACATTCTTACGCTCTATTAGCCCTCCACTAGCTTTAATGACGGCACAGGAGGCAGCTCTTGCTGGAAATTTCCGAAGTGCACATCAAAGGTAAAGTCTGTCGACGTTTCGTTGACCTCCTTACTCTAGACTGGAATGGAGATCAAGTCATTTTATTGCACAATTAGTTTGATCTTGATAGTAGTATTGAATGGTAATTTTTTAGTGAGAGTAACAGTTGTCAGTGTCTCAGGGTCAAATTCTTTGTCTTTTTATCATCCCTTGATTTTTATTCTCGATTTTTTGCAATGTACTTCGCTTAAAGCATTAACCATTTTGATTGTGTTGTGAGATAATGGAGCATCTTTGATGATGTGGACTGTTAGACATTGAAATCCTTATTCTTTGAGCTGGCCTTTTAGTGCGTGTGTATCTTCATATCTTTTTTGGTGTGTTTGTTATTCTTCAGAATTGTTACCAATGCGGAGGAGATAGCATTTAATGATCCACCAGGTGGAGACACGGAGCGGATGATACTAAATGACCATTTGAATCGATATATGCGKCACTCTCGGTTGTCATCATTTCAAAAGTTCGTTCAGCAGGTATTTTTTAATCCACTATCATGTGTCATGTGGGTATGTTGAGGTTGAATGATGTGAATKATGGCTTGTGATTTGAGGTCAAGCAACACTGTTAAGGAGACCTCGTGAATGAATTTCTCACATGAGATGAACTCGTGATGCAGGTGGCAGATGGGTACACCATCAAGTACACCGCTTCTGTTATAGGGCTCTGCGTGTATGCTGCGCCTATTTACTATAGCAAGCAGGTGAGCGCTGGCAAGAAGGATTTATCTGGCATCATAAAGAATTTGTTTCGTTTTCAGGGATGCAAGAAGACTGAGTCCACAGTATGGCGCTTGGGGTTTCGTCTTAAAGCATGTTCTCTATTTAACATGGAGTTTCTTTGCTTGTAATTTCGCTGGACTAACATTGTCAGATTCCTGCAGACCACTGACAGCAAACAGCTGACTGGCGATTATATCCGTTCGATGCGTCTGATGATGGTATACCTGACTCTGTTCTAGACTTGAATGGATGTGTTTATTTCACGAAATGATGTGACTTTTCAGGAAATGCTGTATTCTTCATTTGCATTGGATTATCTAACTGGAATCGGAATTTTTCATGTAGCGGCTCAAGTATGATTTCGGTGGCATTGTGCAGAACACATCGTCTGCAATAGGGCAGCTAGTTTTGGTTTACAAAAGAGTAACAGCCCTTGCCGGCTACACATCGAGGGTGTCAGAGCTTCTTGAATCTGTACGTTTTTGCYTTCATGTTGTGATGATAGSTCTTCATGAATTCTCTTGTAYATCTTGGCATAGGAGATTTTCGTTGATGCTACTATTGATGGCGAGTTTATTGTAATTTCTTGTGCGACTTGTTCTGGATTTTAAACAAATTGATTGGTTGCCTCTTATTTACGTTTAACAGGTGAAGCAGCTGAGCACAAAGGAAGGCCTACACCAACGTGCCGTTGCTCTSCAAAAGATGGTGGAGACCAATGATTTAGACAGGAAGACTACATACATTGCACCAACACTCAAATTCGGTCCCTCTATTGAGTACGTATGATGTTCTTGATATCCGCGCTCAAAGCTTTGATTAAATTGTCCATACGGTTATTTTGTTAGCACGCCAGTTGATTGAGAGTGACTGAATCTTGATGGCAGGTTCAAGAACGTGTCTCTTTACTCTCCAGATGGGTCGCTGTTGGTTCGTGACTTGAGTTTTGAGGTGCGGGCAGGCCAGTCAGTGATCATCATGGGTCCAAACGGCAGGTACGATCAGTCGGTTTCAGCATC
This sequence comes from Pleurozium schreberi, assembly GCA_006891605.1. Taxonomy (NCBI): domain Eukaryota; kingdom Viridiplantae; phylum Streptophyta; class Bryopsida; order Hypnales; family Hylocomiaceae; genus Pleurozium; species Pleurozium schreberi. The sequence goes on along the minus strand of VACF01000245.1, from coordinate 21,836 downwards.
CTACATCTTATCTATATATTTTTATTCGTTGTAGCCAAAACTTCAKCTAGCATGAACTGGTGTAGTGGAAACATGGCTAGCATTGTACCCAAGTTGGAAGACAATAAGGGAATCTGAGATTTTGGATAGAGTTATGATTGAGTACGACTGATATATCGTCGTGAAAGTCTGATTGAAGAGCCTTGTGATCTTCTTGGGTTCATAGATGCATCTAAGTCTTTTGGGGAGAAAGAATGTGAACCTCTGATTTGGTTTAATTTCTGCAACTTTGTGTGCATCACGATCTAACCCTGGTGCACTGTGACTCAGTGGCAAGTCTTCACTATTCCGGGTGCTTGCGGAGCTTTGGCCTCTACAGAGTGGTGAAATCAGTCGACCACCCCGGGGAGAGATTTTCTACCTTTCTCAGGTGCTTTTTGGTCTAAACCTTTTAGGGAACTTCGAGAATATAGCAAATTGTACCAATGGAAAGAAGAAATCGTATACTACATTTTGTTAACGATAGACAAATGCTTTCGAAGTTACTGTATTTGATTATTAGCTTTTAAAGTGGGATTTCTCTTTTTATCCTGGGCACTTAGGGTTTAAGATATGACATGCGCCAGGTTGGATCTCATCTCACTTGTGTACAATTTTGCAGAAGCCGTATCTTGTGCGAGGAACACTGAGRGACCAAGTGCGGTATCCAACACCCCCTTTGTCTGTTGCAAGAGCTACGCAAGGGAAAAAATGGTCCAGCTCTGCATCATTGAATACTGTCAAACACATGAAGCATCCTGACGACGATCGAGTGTTGAATGCATTGGATGAAACAGAGATTGGCTATCTTGTTCATCGTGGAGATGGCCTTGACCAGTTGCAGGTACCCAGATTTCTGTTCCCTTCATAGGTCTCGTGTTTCTGGCCAGGACTTGCTATAGAGATTCATGGTCTTCCATCGGGACCACAGAGTTGACTTGGGGCTAGTGTTATTCATTTTTGAGAGGGTTAGTTTCTTTGTTTCCCTTTCTCTGACTTTGTTATCCAAATCTGCAATTCAGAACTGGGAAGAGACTTTGTCTGGAGGTGAAAAGCAGCGACTGGCCGTTGCTCGTGTCTTGTACCACAATCCGAGGTATTTACAATTCTCAATATTAATTTGTGAGTGGTGTGTGAATGGGGATTCTTAAGTGGTCGTTACAATGCTGATGAGCGTAGGCACGTCACTGTTTATCCTATTTAATGTCGCTACCTGAACTTGAAAGGTATTTTTGCAATAGGTGTTGGTAGTAGTGTTCGTAAAGTGAATGTAGTCCAGAGGTGTATCCAACGCTTTTTAACACTTTTGCTAACACCGCTCTTGACTGCCAAGTGCAAACCCACCCTTAACCACTTCCAAGTTTTCTCTAGGGTGCAGCTTTTTACTGGATACATCTTTTCTTGCCTGCCGTATTGGCTTAGCTCTGACTAGTCGTTGTCGTGTTGAAGGGCTTCTACAAACTTAGCTTGGAAAAAAAACCCATTCCTCCAGTTAAAAATCTATTAAGTTGGTTTAGGTAGTGACACTAATTAGAATAAGTGGTGTTTCGTTTGTTCCCTTTAATATTGCTATGAATCACTCGGACACCCTATTGCATATTTGCATCTGGTTCATCTTAATTGTAATCCATCATTCCTTGTGGGACAGGTTTGCTGTGCTACATGTTTGAGATCACATAGGAAAAGAAAAGAAAAACAATATCACTTATGGATTGGAAGATTATAATGTTTGATCATGAAGGTGTTAAAATTGTAAAAGTGGTTTGAAGTCTTTCAATCCTCATTTCACATGTCAAATCTAAGAACTTGATCACCAAAATATATGAGGTCAAGGGGCCTAACATGAAAACCCCCAATCAGTTTATAGCTTCTCAGAATCTACTACAATATTTTTAAATGAATATCTAGTGCGATTTTTTCTCCAAGATATAGTGTATTTGAGGCTCATTTCCAAGAGCCCTCACTAGTCACCACTATGGAAAGTCAAGATTGCAATGGACACCCTTGCACAAAATCTTGAATAGAAAAATTATAATCAATCATTTTCGTAATCGGATTTTTGATGCTAAAACTAGACTTCAAAAGAATTTTTCATAAATATAAACTACTAAAAATAGGAACTTAATTAGGTGTTATTTAACTTCAAAGTATTTTCGACACCCAAATTTGGTGCCCCAAGCATTTACTAGGGATTAACAATGATTAATCGACTATTGATATTGTAAATTTTGGTTTTAGATCCAGCTATATGACAGTTTCAGTAGTCTAGGGAGCTTCTACTTTGAAAATTCATAGAAATTACATGCCAAATCTTAAGAATCTATTTTTTTTTTTTTAAATTCAAGATTTTCAATTGCTATTACTTCAAAAATAACATTTTCAGGGAATAATGCTGTCAACTATGTTGAATTCCTTATATTGATGGTTTTAGGTGTTTCTACCGTACATGTATGCGGTATGCCACCAATTTCATGGAATTTCAATTGGCATTTTCAGATGTTCCCCAGTTGACACTTGACACACTAAAGTCAAGTCTTCAACTTTACCCAAAGTATGGTATGAGTACAAAATTTGGCAGGAAGATTTGACACGTGGTGATTTCTTCAAATCCCTGCAATTATCACGCACAAATGCTCATGTGTTTGCATCTCATTTGGGTGCATACATCGTCTATTTCATTACATTATTGATGCACCATAAATTGTAGCGTACATCCACACAAAGTTCCAAAAAATAAGAAAAGTAAAGATTTAAGGTAAACTATCCCATTACCAAACAAATGGGAGCAAGCCCATTGTGGGCAAAATTGTAATGGAGGTGTACATTTCAAAACTTGAATGTACACCATCATTATAATTTTGCTTACAATGAACTTACTCCTATTCTTCCCATAATGAGGTAGTTTACCTTACCTTTCACCATGGGTTGATGGGCCATGTGTCCTAAAAAGTGCCAAAGTAGTGGAATACCATCAATTTAATAAAATTGACGTCATATCTAAGGACAAAAGTGAATGCATACATATAAAATATAATGATAAGGTAGGTGGTATTGTAACTTGATTAAGCTTCAAAAGTGTTCTTTATTGATGCTCTCTAAACCTTACGTGATTCCATCTTCAAAATCTCATTACTAAAGTAATAGGCCCTATAAGAAGGTGTAGCATGATTAATTAAAAATTAAAAAATTGATATGCCAAAGTTTAATACTTGTCTCTACATGATGTCCAACTAGAATGAGAAACTACGAGGGATGAAATTTGTCCCTAGGATGGATGAAAAGAGAAAAGATGATGCAGCATGCAAGAAAAATTAATAACAAATAAAAAGACATAAATGTTCTATTTTCATTTAGTAAAAACATGTTAACCCTTGTGCGTCACAATGCCAACATCAGAAAGAAGGACTTTTCTAGCGCATTCTACAACAAGCAGAATAATTCCTATGGTACTTGGTTACAAAACTTTTCACCGTTCCACTTTGCATCCACCTCGGTGATGCATGCGAATCTGCAGTTTCTTGAATGATCTACTGTACAGATATGAAGATTATAAAGTTTGATCAACCTGCTTTTCCACGGATCAAGGGTTTCCAACGTCTGGAAAACGTCCGCCCTCACGCATAGGGGTTAATGAATGTCTCTTGTCAATGTTTCATTTTCAATTAATGAGGGATACTTTATGAATCCATATTGCATGCCATTTAGAAACAAGAGGCCCACTTTTGAAATACATCATGGACCATTCTCAAAAATGTATATGCCATGTGATTACTACACCACCTATGAAATAAAGCAGTAGCCTACTAGGAGTACTAGCTTCCACTTTTAGAAAATTATGACTGAATGTACATCATTCCAAAATTATGGAACTTCTTAGAACCACTACAAAAATTGTTCTTCTTTCACCAAAAATTCACTAGAACATCATCCATTGCACCAATTGACCTCAATTTTGATTCACTTGGTAAAGGGCCGCTTTTTGGACTTGTTACCTCAGTAAATTCCTCAATAGTTCAACATTTCTATCACTCCCCAAACTAAAATCACCTCTTCAATGGTTGCTTCAACTTATGCACCTACGACTACCTCAGTCAAGTCATGTCCACATGTCCAATGGAAAATAATCACTATTCTGAAAACAAGCCAAATCTAGCAAACAAGTGCAGTTAACTCTTAAACAACATCCACTTTCCTAAATGATAGCCCAAAAGGGAATAAAAAATCTCCTTAAAATAGAATTTGGATCTTGTTGCTTGTGTGAAGTTTGTAGGGTAGGGCAAGCAAAAGTAAATTGTGTATAGTGTTTTGACTTTGTAGCCTAAACTTGGTGCATGACAAGCTATATGCACTACTCAAGTGTGTTCAATAGGTTGAAACATTCCCCCCAAAATATAATAGCAATTCTTTCTAAATGAAGCCTGAGGGTTTTAGCTTGTTGTCTAACCATTAAAGTTCTTTCATGATTAGAAGCCCAAAATTGCTTCAAAATACTAGTCTCCAAATCAAGGCTAAATCACTTCATCTACATTTAATTTTTTAACAAATCCAACCATAGGATCTTTTAGTTCACATGTTAGAGTACACCTTCCTAAAATTTCAGAATAAAAAACCTTACCAATTGCAAGATCATGATGCTTGGGTTTCGAAAAGAAGTGTTTTCAACTCTTCCCAAATGGTTAGATTTCATCTTTCAAACGTTTTGCCCAAAGATGTGTAGATCCTACAACTTTCAACTCTTCATGAAATGTTGAGGAAATAATACAAGTAAGAAATTTCATATTTTTTTTTGAATTCATGCTTGAATAAAATAGGAAGTAAAAAGAAGTAGAGAATGATTTGAAATACTAAATTATTAACCCTACAACGTCCTAATTCATCTCCACAATTGACGTCTTGAAAAAAATGATTATAAAGTGCTATTTGGAAGCATAATTTGGATTTGATGTACAAGTAAAAGTTGTAGACTGAGAATTGTAGATTCTATCAGTATGATTAGATTCACTAATGCTATCACAAATATTTTTCTTATAAATTTTGAAAGGAAAATTTCAAAATTCCTTCAAAATTTGATAATAAAAAAAGTATTATCATTTTTGGAGTAAATTTTTTTAAATTGATTTGAAATGAGGTTCTATGACATGGTGATTTTTGGAATTTTTGTGTTTCTAAAATCTATGACCTCATTTTGGCAAAACCAGTTTTGAACTAAAATCAATGCAATTTTGGCTTGGTCAAGCACTTGACATATTTGCTCATTGGTAATTTTATGTATTCTAATAACACCAAATCCAACCCTTAAAGAGAACAACAACTTGATTTAGTATCTTTAAAAATTATAAGAACTTTCGTCCAAGCAGTTAAGAGGATGAAACTGCAGTTTCAATCTGTTTACGGTCCAATTTCTAGACGTCATCGCACTTCAGGATTAACAACTTAGTAATGGAATTGAAAAATGCCAATCCAATGGTTGTAATGTTGTTATAAACAATCTACATCCTATGATTTTAGTCCTTCACAAAAATATTAAAAATTCAGCTAAATAAAGGACTTCAAAGTTTATTTTAAAGTAGAAATTTCATTACTACACACAAACAAAAAATCCTCATAACTTTCATCTCATTAATAAAAATGGAATATTTTAAAGGTTTCTATGTACAAATAAATCTAGAGAACCATTTTCAATTTTAATTTTCTTGAAAAAGTGATTTTTTAAATTGCCTAGGTTAGAAAAAACTACATATTATACAATAACTTTTTAACCCTATAGTCAAAAATTATAAAAATTGTTGTGCCTTAACCCTTCCAATTAATACTTCAGGAAACAAATCCACTAATAGAAAAAATACACAAAAGAAAGAAAAATATCCATGAAATTGATTGATAATAGAAAATTAAAACTAGAGCTTTGTGTTGTTGTACACAATTGTCAACAATTGTGTTGTAAGGGAAAGGCGTTAATTTTTTTTTTTTTTTTTTTTTTTTTTCGGCTTTGCAAAGTAATAGTAAAATGGAAAAGTCATTATAAAAATAAACTTTGAGTCATATTAATAGCAAAAATTGTTTTTTACTAATGTAATAAAGAATGGCATACTTCCAATATTGCAAAGGAGACTTTAATTATCTACTACCTTAAAACCAATAATGCATTCTTCCTACAACATGCACTAGGTGATTGAAGGCTTTATACAATTGTATTTGCACACTACATTATTGATACTATGTAATTGGATGTATTCTAGGTGAACCGGTCACAATTCATGAGAAAGGACTTCATATGTATTTTGTCTTTGTGTTTTTTTCCCTTAAATCTTTAGAAACTCATTAATGACTTGCTATAAATAATCATAGTGTAATTTCAATTTATATAATTTAGTTTAATTTAATTTAAGGCTTTGCCTAACCTCAAGGTTTGGTTATCTTTAGTCTAACTACCAAGACTCCTAGGTCTTCTTAGAAAAGCTTCTAGGGGGCCATAAGATCTTTAATTGGCCCATTTGAGAGGAGATTTGATGCCTCTAGAAGGTCATTAATTTTCAACTTTTTTTCCATCCTTGCTCTCTTCACAAATACAAGAAGTTCCCACTTATTGGATTCTTTGTAGAAAACTCATGAATGTATCTCAAAACCGTTGATGATTGGTGTCCCAAGTTTGCCACATTGTTACTAAATTGCCCATTAATTAAGCTTGACACATAAAAATATTACTTATTTATTAGAAATCCATTATACAATCGCAAAAATCAAACAAATTCAACAACTATGACACATGACTCCAAAAGCCTCTCATTGTGAGTGTGTAGAGAGGAAAAGACAATCTCTTCACACAAGTTAAATAGTAGTAGGTAAAACAATCCATGTAGGATATATAAATTAGAATCAGTAGGATCTCAACCGCTTACAGTTAATTGAAATATAGAGATTTTACTCAAAATTGAATTTTAGACCTCATTTAAGCAAAGTAGAATATTTTTTTTAGAAAACTTTGAACTAAGAAAAGTTGGAAAATGAATTTAATTTTAATTTCCAAAAATCCATTTGTGAATTCAAGCCTCTAATCAAAAGTTATGGACAGAAGTCAAAGAGGGGTTGAAAGGGACAATTTTTTTAATAATTTCAAACATCTTGTCCATATAGTCCATAACTTTCTTTTGGAGGTTTAAAATCTCAAACATTTTTTTGGAAATGAAACTTAAATTGATTTCCAACTTTCACCTTATCAAAGTTTTTTGAAAAAAATTATTATAGATTGCTTAATTGAGGTCTAAATTTAACTTTGAACAAAATTCCTACGTTTTGACAATGAGCGGTTAAGCTCTCATCTTCAAATTATCCCACACCCTTTGAGGATTCATGACAAACAATGTATTTTACTATGAAAACAACCTCTCCACCCTTCATTACAACAAAGTCCCATTGAATTCATTCCTTCATTTGGCCGTCCAAAAACTTCTTGGTGGTAGATGGTCAAATGATAGATAGGAAACTTGATTCAATGGATTGTTAATGTATCCTTTGTATTGTCTTGAATTGTAGATTAATTGCGTTGATATTGCTATTTGCATACAATAAACTTGTTGTTTGATGTGAAAGTATCTTGACCACATCAAATTTGTTCCCACAACAACCACCAACAAAAGTGGGCATTTGGAAACACCTTGGGAGCTTACGGTCTTCTAATGCCTTCAAATCCCCTCAAATGATTTACTTCTTCTTTCTTTGGTCTATTATATTTTACTTTCTCTTGGGAAACTTTCATGAAGTTACAATTGCAAAACATTTTTTGATTAGTTCTTGAGTTGAGGCATATTTTTTCCAAGCTTAGGAGCACTTCCATGTTGTAACTAGGATAGGAGTCTAAATTTTTTTTAATTTCCTATCACACAAATTGATTACAGCTCCATCTATAAGTCAACTAGCTTTTCAATTCTTTTTTATGGAAAGTCTTGCACATACTTATTTTCAAAATTGCTTTTCAAGTTAGAATTGTTGCAATGCAATAATACTTCAATCCCATTCTAGCCTCAAGTTTTTGGAGTTGTTGGAGGACAACTGTAATTAATGGTGACTGCCCAATCCACTAGTTGAACTATTTGCCGCTAATTTTAGAACCTCTAGTGAGAGTTTCATAACTCAATCTAGCTAGGTACATTTTAAAAAATATAACTATTGTGAACAAAATTACTAATTGATGATTGGATTAAATTTCTACTTGGAGATAGGCTAAAAAATCACAGCTAGTACAACTACCATAGTCTATCATAAATATTGGCTTTTATGTTTAGTAGTAACCAATATTATGATTTTGTATTGGAAACAAATGGATGGAAGGTGGTTAAATGGATGAAAAATGTTAATAACAAAGTAATATTTTCTCCAACAATGGTAATTGTACAGAACATTGTTACCAAAATAGTGAACCACCAATAAATACCTACATTGGTGCACCACAATGTCTAAAGTTTTTAACCCCTAAAAGCCCAAGGGGTTTGGACAAAACACAAATGTGTTATAAAATATAAATTCTATAACTTTTTTGAAGTTTGCATCAAAGAAGTTTGTGTGAAGCACAAAAAGTAGAAGATATCCGTACGGTCAAAATTATAAAATTAAGGTGGTTTTAATCGTGAATACCAGAAGCGGGCATTGCAATCTTGGGGGATTAGTCTCTTGGCGTGGTGGTACAGTGCGAATGAACCCTTGGAGAAGCCGTTGCACCTACAGCGAGTTTTCTATTGTAGAGCGCGTCCTGCTGAAATTGGATCATTACTGAGGGTGATGGCAATGCTCACCCCTCTAATTTTAACGAAGTGGAATTGGAAAGCATGCGGGACTGGAGAGAACGGGTAGCGCGGATCTTGAAAGAAGTGCGTAGGGTCAGAAACGAGGTTGAGTTAAGATAGCGAAGATGCAGGGCCCTAAAACCCGGCTGGACCAGGTGAGCTCTTGATCGCATTTGCTTGTGCACGTATTCCCCCAGGAGCTCTGCAATGAGGGTCATGGTGCTAGAGAATGGAACTGTGCTTCAGATCTGGGGATGTCATGCTTAAGATATTTCTTTGAAAAACGAAATGATGAAGACTAGGATTGCGAAAAATTATATTACGTAATATTCCGTATGTGAGTTTGATGTGAAAGGCAAGAGAAAGCAGAGCTCAGTCCAAGGCGTTTTGTGATTTCGGGAGCTATGTTGAATAAGGGATGATTTTTCGAAGTCATTGTCTTGTCTTTTCCATATYCAAGCGCTTTTGSTCTTTCTTAGAGAAGGATACAACCAAATTAATTTTCACACATAGAATCTTAGCACATTGACTTAAGGTTGTCATAATCATGATTTAGATGATTTAGGTTGTATTTGGGAGATATTCTAGGCCACATTTTAAGGAATCAGGCTGAATTGGGGGATGTTCCTTATTATAGATATTTCCGTCACGGAAGCCCAACAATGCTGCTTTGACATCACCGAAGTTGGAATCTTCACCTTCTGCAAGAAAAGAAAAGAGAAAAGAGATTCCAACTGAAGTTTCGCCTCACAAGAAGGGGACATTGGAGAGTTTTATCGTTCGAAGCAAAAGTAGCGAGAATCCCATTACTGGATTCGGGGAGAGACAACAGGATGGAGTTGGTGGAAATTATGTCAGACAGTCTACGTGGCCAACTTCTTCATGTGTTTCTGGACCGAGTTCGACCGATAGCTGGCTGCAAGGATGTGGACCTCGTGTGTCGAAATTTGTTCCGAGAAAGCTTTTGGAAACAGAGCTTGGAAATGGCACCAGTGTATTTTCTGCAGCGAATGCTAGTCCTGTTTCCTCACCAAGTAAATTAGTAACAGATGGTTTCTTCAATTCAAGAGAAACTGCTGCGAAAGGGCACCTTACACAATTTGCAAATGATTTTCTCTCCATATATGTCAGGTATGGATCATCTCCGTAGCCTGTCAGTACCGGGTCTTGGGTCACCAACTGCACCAGATATCCGTTTTTTAAGGTAGAGGATACTATTTGCATCACGTTTAAGCATTTCAACATATGTAGTAATGTAATTTTTGGGAGAATCATGTATAAAAGAGCTATGGAGAAATCGTTGGTTTCTAGAGCCGAATCTTTGGAGATCAAATATTTATCACTATGTATGAATTTCTAATTTAATTTCAAAGTGGAAAGTTGTAGACCCACTGTAATTGACAGTACATAGCATTTCTGTTCAAGGATCAGCGACCTTAGACATTTAGCCAAGTCGTGCTTACACCACTTGCTAATGAATGTCGACCAAGTTTCTCAATAGATGATTTGATTTTGTTGGCAGGGATCAGAATAGGATACGGGATAAATATTTAACAGTTTTAGTATCCTTTGCCTTATATCACTTCATTGAAGGGTGTCTCCTAGTGTTTTCTTAATATGAACTCCTGAAAACTGACAAGCAGTTTTGGTCAGCGGTCTTGATAAACCTTCGGGAATTGCGAATAAGAAAAGGGACTTTGGGGTGATTGATGCTGCTTGTTCTGAGAGATCCAAGAAGCACAGACAGASTGATGGGCTTGAGGAGGACGTGATCTCATGCACGCCGCATTATCTGCCCACGGATTTAAGTGCCAATGATGAATTCGGTTCCATCAGAGAAGAAAGAAGTGTGGGGTTGCTGAAGAGTTTCAAGGAAGAAAGCATCAGAAGAGGTCTTTCTGGTCTGCCTAGTATGTTCACTACGAAGGAATTTGCCCAACTAGAACTCACACCTGGAGGCGGGGTGATCCGTAGCGGGGCTGATACAGATYTCATGTACAATATTCATCATGTTGGGGGAGAAGGGCCAGGTTCCACTTCWGCTGATGTCCTTGSCAGTAGAARTAGGTATTTAGTATCGGGCGAAAAGGAACCTTTCCAAYTTGAAGGAGGTGCTATGCTACCTCCAACATTCAAGACGACAGGAGAAGGGAGACTACGAAGAAGTTGGAGAGGGAGAGGCAGGACTTCGAAATCAAGGTCCAGGTCTCGTAGTAAAGACAGACTCTGCTCTACTCCGTCTTCACGTAGCTCTACGAAAACAGATAGGCGGTCTTTGAGTGGTGGAAAATCAGGGGGGTGGCAGTACCATGGGTCTATGTTCTCCCCAGGTGATGCCTTTTGGGACGAAGCCATTGAAGCGGTGGATGATTTATTTGTWCCCGTAGTTCCACCAAAGCATAGCAGTATAGGAAGAAGCTTGTTGTCTAGTGCTGAGAGAACGGAACATGCAGTTGATGGAGGAACTCATAATGGAAGGGATGGAGCTATAGGCACAACGGAGGAAGTTGTGGCGAACCTTTGTCTGGACAGCTCGGAGAAAAGCCCTGCCGAGATTTCAGTTGTGAACCTGGATGGGATGACAAGCACTGACCGGATTTTCAATAAAAGGTTTGATGAGCTCGATATCTCTCCTTTACCTGTGCGCCGGTTTAGTTTCACATGCCAGAACAGTCCGCCTAGCAAAAGCATTGTTAAATTGGAAGCCRTAGAAATTTCGAACGTTTCACCGGTGACAATGCAATTACCACTTGGCGAGGAGCCTCCTGATGTGAAGGAGAATCTTTCTGTTGATCAAGAATTCACCATTGCTAAGGTTGACGTTACTGAAGTCTCAACGAAGATACAAGTGGGTACTGGCCTACAGCCTAAGGCTGAGGCTGTGGATGTGGCTRTGGCTCCTGTTGGAATTCATGCAACTTTGCTAGATCTAGCTCCTTCCACGTCAGCTGAACCCGCAACATCTGACCAGATTCGTGATTATGCACATCGATCAGAGGCACTAGTAGCAGGTGCTGTTGTTCCAATAGTCGAAGTGAAAGAACCTGCCTTCATATCCTCAAGTTTGAAGAACACAAGTGTGGAACTTAGTGATTGGCTTCCACCTGAAGCGTGTGTTATGTATTCTAAGAAGGGATTGAAGAGGCTCTATCCCTGGCAGGTATTTGTTCTTTACTGGAGTTTCAATATTCTGGCCAGTGTATCTCCTGAGGAATAGAGATCTGAGTTTGAGGTCAAGGGTAGACTGAGCTTCAAATTTCAGAGATGAATCGCACTGAAGTTCTGTGACTGGGAATGTTCAAGGTCGAGTGTTTGCAGCTGGATGGCGTGCTGGACGGCCGAAGTCTTGTTTACTGTGCCTCTACAAGGTGATAATGAAAAAATTTCTGTATCTTTGAAAGATGTTTTAAGTCAGTTTTGGTGATTGCAAGGGAGTAATTGTGCTGTGGTAGCTGGGTGAGACAGTGCAGGGAAGAGTTTAGTGGCCGAGGTGTTGATGATAAGACGAATTTTGTCAACCGGGAAGAAAGCATTGYTAGTGCTGCCCTATGTGGCGTTRTGCTCTGAAAAGGTACCTTTTGCGATGTTATTCTCACATCTTTCGTTTTCTACATTGTCGAGGATATATGTCACTGATATACATATRGGAGATATATATGTATTCAAGGGAGCTCCGCCATATCTAAATTTCCAAAAGTCATCCAGGTCAATTGAATTTCAAGTCTTTYCAGGAGCATATTGTTTGTCAGGAAGCAACAGTATAATGTTAGTGGCCTATGTGTTGTTTCATTCTATTGTAACACAGTTCCCGCTTCACATGTCACAGGCAGACCATCTCGATGCAATTCTGGAACCTCTTGGGAAACGTGTGCGGGGCTTTTACGGATCGCAAGGTGGTTCGAGCTTAACTAAGGATACTGCGGTGGCCGTGTGTACAATCGAGAAGGCCAATTCGTTGGTCAATAAATTGCTTGAAGAGGGGCGCCTGTCAGAACTTGCTGTTCTTGTGATTGATGAACTTCACATGGTTGGTGATTCTGCCAGAAATTTCACAATTCTTGTCTGTGCTTTACACTCAATTCTTACTGAGGTTTCCTCATCTTGCACAGCTAGTAACTTCTACTTTCATGAGCAGGTTGGGGACAGAGAGCGTGGCTATCTACTTGAGCTTCTCCTCACCAAACTTCGCTATGCTGCTGGTGGTGGAGAAGGTGAGAATGGAGAGAGTAGTCCGAAGGAGGACAGGACCTTAAGAAGTTCTGATTTGCAAATTGTTGGCATGAGTGCGACAATGCCCAACGTATCTGATGTGGCCACATGGTTAGAGGTGCCTGTTCATGACTTCCTTTTCTTGGACTACATGTCATAACTTTTTCGATACAGACTATAAAGCAATGCAGCTGCGTGATTAGATTGCAAGTCTCACGCCAATTTCATAGCAATTCCTACATTGTGGAACAGTTCGAATGGTGGCAGGTAGAGCATGTATCAGAAGCTGTTGATGGACTGGAGATATTGCTCAACGAGAAATTGACAACTCATATAGAGCTTTCCAGAAAAAGATTGCATTTTACAAGGTTTCACTTATCATGGATGCTACCAAAATATTGTTTGTTCACTTGCTGAAGTTGAAGCTATTCTTATGTCCAGGCCGCCCTTTATCAAACACAATTCCGACCTGTGCCTTTAGAAGAGTTTATGAAAGTTGGCCATACGATCTACAATAAGAAAATGGAAGTTGTGAGGTCTATCAGAAAGAGTGCAGACCTTGGTGGCAAGGACCCTGATCATCTGGGACCCTTGTCGTTGTTGTTGACTTCGACAATCTTTATCACCTGATCTCTCACAATTTATTGTTAACAGGAAGTGCCTCTGATGGAGATTTGCGAGTCATTTAAAGTTCCTAGAGGCACAGTGCAGGGCCTTCAAGATAGTGCTGGCAGATTTTCTGGCATGATTGGAGCCTTCTGCGAAAGGCTAGGATGGAGTGATATGGAAGGGCTTGTCTCCAAATTTCAAAAACGAGTTTCCTTTGGTGTTAAATCTGAGATYGTGGATCTGACAGAAATCCCATTTGTCAAGGTCCGAAGATTCAACATGCATTCGATTTTTGATATTCTATTAGGTTAATCGTCCAAATCTTCCGTCTGATGTTGGGCTAAAAGTCTGTTTCGTAATGCTTTCAATCAACSTTGCACGRCTTTCAATACTGGTATGCAAGCTATAAGCATTTATGAATATTTAGTTGTYCCTTCATATAATTTGTATTCCATAAGGCAGTCAATTTGAGAGTGTTCAAGTCTTTGRGGTAAYTTGTTTTAAATCTTAACGAATGTTAATCTTTTCTTTGACATCGATTTTGTTTGTTGCACAGGCAGCCAGAGCGAGAGCATTGTTCAAGGCCGGTCTTCGAAGTGTACAGGCGATAGCTGAAGCAACGTTACCTGAGATTGTCAAGGCTCTGTATGGCAACATTTCTTGGGCYGGTCCAGCTGCAAACAGAGGCCAGCAATGGCTGCAAATGGGCATTGCTCGTAARATCAAGAATGGAGCACGGCGCATTGCGTTGGATCGTGCTGAAGAGGCTAGAGCAGCAGCCTTTTCTGCGTACGAGGCCTTAGGCGTTCAAGTACCCGCAGCGCTTGCATTGCCGATGGTTCATACACTTGCTGATGATGAAGAAGCACAAGTAGCCCCGGCTATCTCTTTCAATTCCATGATGGAAGCGTTGAATGACGGTGCTGARCTGAAAGCAGCGGAGGTGCTTGCAGGTGGTACTGAAATTGAAGGCTTCGCTAAGAGTTCTGCTTACCTTTGTGCCGSACCATCAAGTCCAAAGAAAGACATTTTGGAAAAGGAGTCGGATATGTTGCTTCAGAAGTTGGAGTCTATTCCGTCTTTCAGAGTTCCGAAGCGAACAAGCTCTTGTCCAGCTGCTGAAGAGTTAATTTTGGAGAAAACAGATGATAAACAGCTGATGTTGAGAGAGCCTTGCCAAATGTTGAAGAGTAAAGATGGTGGTCCAGCCAAAGGTGCCTTATTTACTGGCTCAATGATTGCACAACAGGAATTGGCACCTGATAATACCACCGATGATCAGTTGACGGTGCCAACGCGAGGCCCTATAGATGTTGACAAGCTTGCCGGTGGGTTTGATGAGTTCCTAGCGAAATGGCAAAATGTTGATGAGTTCGCATTTGATGTTTACTTCAAAACTCAAAATAACGGGGTTCAAGAGCTATTTGAAATGATGGGAATAGCTGTCTGTTGGAAGGACTCTCCTGTTTATTATGCCAATTTCTCAATTGCCCCMAAAACATCAAGTAGAAACTCTGGTGATGAGAAAATTGTTGTCAGGGAAACTGAGACTGCTTTAATTGARTCCCAAACTCGATGGAGATATGTAGATACCATGTTGTCCAAATCGGGTGTGAGGAAGATATCTTGGGATCTTAAAGCCCAAATACAAGCGTTGAACAATCCGGGTTTACATGTCCCGTCTGTAAGGCTGGAGACTGAACGCGGATTTCATGATACCAAGGCTAAAGACGGACAGTTGATTGCACTGCCTTCCCTGAAGCTTCAAGGACCTTTCATAGATCTCCGTGTGGCTGCCTGGCTTCTTTGGCCTGATGAAGAGAGTGCACGTCCTCTTTCCCTTGAGCAGGTGCGTKCTCACTTTWGTGCTTTTCGCATCTGTATGTTTGGCTCATCATGAAGGACATCCCTTCCGACTGCGCCTTAGCACTTAATTGCCCTTTGTTGATATCTTTGAGTCGTGCATGAGACAGCATACCAATTATTTCCGATGGAACCAAGAAGCCCAAATAGGACCYCATGTTTTTTAAACACTMTTGRGTAGGTCATATGGAGACTYTCTTTGGTCCTTTTTMATTTATTTATCAACCGACKCATACAATATTGTTCACTGATTCCGGGTGTTTGAAAATTTGACCCCCATCCAAAATATAACTTTCACAATATGATGGATGAAATGTGGTCATTTCAACCATGGATCCTTGGTACATCAGAGATATTTTTTAAATGTTCTGSGATGCTTTTCAGGAAGTGAAAAAACGTCTGCCCGGAGAAACTGCAGCTGCGGCTGGCAGATCTGGGAGGTGGGCAAATCAGATGGGTTTTGTTGCTCACAATGGGTGCTGCCGAAGGGCAGCACAAGTGTGGGTGCTGCACTGCGCGTTCTGGAAACTTTTGGTAGCGGAGGGTCTTCATGAAGCTCTGCTACAGCTTGAGATGCCACTGGTAGGAAGGCCTTCTGTTTTTCACCTTATCATGTCAAGGTTCTCTTTTTTTCATTCTACTTCAAGCACATCCGTTGCTGAGTTCTGTCTTGGCTTGGAAACATTCAATTTCTAAAAAATTCTGCACCTGTATTCCTGGTTTCTGTATTGATCAGTGTTTGAATACYCTATGAGGACTCGTAATAAAATCAACATGCCTGTGGGCAAAATTGACAAGTGACAACAGCTGTAATGTGTAGGTAAATAAAATAACCAATTTTTAGAAAAGGAAACTAAAGACTCTGGTCCAACTGAATTTTGTATTGATTTATCAAAGTTCAATTGTGTATTGTACCCCAAACCAAGACTTGCTGTCATTTATACATTGAGTAGATTTTGAAGTTGATGAACTTCAGATTTTCGAGATTTTGTTCCTTATTGCGAATGTGTGCACTGTTCGGATTCGGTGCACCAAACCTAAGTCAAATTGGATATATGAAATACTGGCTTGGATGCTTTGGGGCAGGTAAAAGTGCTAGCAGAAATGGAAACCTGTGGTCTTGGTGTTGACATGCGGGTTTGTCGGAAGGCACAAAGCCTTCTGCACAGAAAACTTCGTGAGCTTGAAGCCCAAGGAGAGAAACTTGCAGGAATGAAGTTTTCTTTGTCCGCRCCTGCAGAAGTAGCGCATGTGCTGTACCGTCACTTGAAACTGCCAGTACCTCCTGGTTGCAAGGGCAAGCACCATCCAAGTACTGACAAGCAAGCTCTTGATTWCCTCAGGTATAATTGYCTCTGTTCTGGATTGATTCTTAACACTTTAAGGACCGAGATTCCAGGCTTGAAAATGACCAATTTGATTAATTATATATTGAAGAATACTTCTTTTCCATTTTTTGTGTCACCAGGATCGTGAAGAACATTGCATATTTTGATCTTAAGTAAATAAAATTGAAAAGACGAAAGTCCCCATATGATCCTCCCAGAAGTGCTAAATAAGCATGAGGTCCATTTGGCTCTTTTGGGGTTAATGTCCACAACTTGAACCTGTTTCGTTTCTAGGAGGACAGACCTTGATGTGGGACTTTTTCTTCTATATGAGCCTGCAATCTTGAGGGGCTGCTGCCATGTGTTCTTCCCAGGGTGAAGGTCTGTGAGTGCTTCTGACTTCCAGTTTCAAACACGCTTTGCGCAGGAGTCATCACCCCATTGCAGATGTAGTTAAAGAGCACAGAAGCTTGTCGAAGTTGCTATCAAGCACACTTGGGTCGATAATAGCATGGTCGAAGTCCCCAGAATCCTGCGTGGGCTCTAAGTCTGATCGAGTTATAAGGGGAGATGTCTTCAGTATATTCGGGAATTGGCTGCAGACTTCGACGGCCACAGGGAGATTGTCAATGGAGGACCCCAACCTACAGGTATAAACCTCCGCTATTTTGATTGACTGTTCTTAGAGAGAGGAACCCGAGGTGAACCTGGAGGAGTTATCACTTAGTGGACCTGGTCTATTGCGAATTGCACTTCTTCAGAGCACTTGTAGAAAAACTAGCCAACCCTAGAGGCATTTGAGAAAAACTAGCCATGGTACAATTAACAGGGTTTACATTAAAAAATGCCTTTGATTGTCGTTACGATTGGAAAGTTTGAACTCGGCTAGGTTTTCTAGAGTATACGTTCAGAGGTTGATTTTGATCAGTAGTAATAATCCGTCTGGTTATTACTGCAACGAAGTATTTTTTGGATTCTGTCCACTTGGACGTTTGTCTAGAGGGACCTTGAGCACTCCTCTGTTGTTTGAAAGGTCGGGATCAGTCTATGACAAAGGATGACGAATCTCATATATGTCGTTTGCGTATGATAGTGTGTTGAGCATGCCGTGAGTTTCACGATTGGGGAAGAAAGCTCGTCGGATGAAGCAACAAATGAGGTAGTTGAAGTTAATGCGCGTCAGGCTTTCGTTCCATCTCAGGTACGTAGTTGTTTACGCACAGTACATACTGTCTTCTTTATCAACGTTCAACCTCGACCTCAACTCAATTTGTGCAAAGGTTCACAGGATTGCTCTCCAGTGATTTTCTGGAATCTTCATTACCAGGGCTGGGGGATTGTTTTTTAAGTCAGAGAAAAACATTATTCCTTATTATGAGCGTCTTAACTATTGTGATATACTCCAGGTCCTCTTCGCATTCAAGCTTTTTATTTCCTTATGATAATTCTGTCTGTATTTAGGTGTTCAGCACATTGTCCTAACTCTTGGATGTTGAACAGGAGGGATGGGTTCTCTTATCAGCAGACTACTCACAGATTGAAGTGAGGCTGATGGCCCATTTTTCTGGAGATCCATCTCTTGTATCTTTGCTAGATAGTTTCTGTCTGATTATTCCACGTGTGACGACTATTCATGTGCATCTTATCGTAGATACATGATGAGCTTGTCTTGGAGGTTGATAAACGGGTATTAAAGGATGTTGCGCAAATGTTGCGCGTCAGCATGGAAGGGGCAGCCACTCTTAGAGGTACCTTATCACCTCTTTTTCAAATGCTTGTATGGAGGTTTAGATTACTTGGTAGAAGAATGACATACGACGCTTAAGTTTACTCGTACCTGCCCGAGATAAACATGGAAAGTCCACTTTGGAGGCTAAGAGTTAATATCAAAATATATTTCCATTATTCAAGTATGCAGGGAATGATTTCTTCTTTCTATTGATACATTTTGTTACCTACTTTAAAGCTTCCTAAATGATTTATCTTAGATATGGAAGAGACCATTTTCGCCATATGGGCACGTACGGGTTAAATTTTTGGACATGATCCTTGTGCAGATATTTTGTTCAAGTGAAAATGCTTTCAGTACTGAATGTGGGTTCTCATCGTTGGTTCCTTGCAGTGCCGCTTCTTGCAAAACTACAAGTTGGACCATCTTGGGGCTCCTTGCAGCCATATACTGAGGCCTGAACCACTGGAGTATACGTTGTCCCATTCTCAGGGACTAATTTTTACAGTTACCATTCTTCTTGAACAATTTTCTTCTAGATGTACAGTTACATGTGATATCGCAGGAAAACCGGGAGTTGTGGACACAATGTACTATAATGAGATGCAGCTGGGGTGTAGGTGGATACGAAGGATTTTGCACGACGGAGGAACACTGATCAACCATTTTGATCCGAGTTGCAAGACCTCTTTATAGTCAGAATATTGTTACTTAGCAAGATTAGTTTCAAATATCATTATTTTTGGTTCCAAAAAAGGGTTATGTACGCCATGTGTACCCCTTACGGACCAACTGTTTCATAGGGAAAACGAATCATTTTAGAGAATTCATAGATTTGTCATGAGATTGAACTTTCTGAGGATCAAGTATATCATGATTCGTGTCTGAGCCCCCCTGCTAATCCAAGAATTTGTCAACTGACTGTGTAGTTGAAAGTTCTCACGTTCTCAGTTTTGTATTTTGACATATCAAGACAACATTTTATTTAGGAAAAACATTTGAGTCATAACCTTTGAGTTGGCATAAAAGGAAATTAAAATGATGAGGAATCGTGCTTTTTCATGAGGACTCTCCAGAATTTCAAATCAGACCACTTCCTTGAGATGGGTCTGACTATATTTCCGGGGCTCCAAATTTGAGAACTTATGTTGCCACATAGGAAACAAGTGCATTCCATGTCATTTGGCCTTCTTGGAGACCTCTCATTTCATGGTGTAAACCATTTAGCCAACAATCAAAACCTTCACCACCACCACCCCTCCCTCAATTTCCCACAAATTGGCCTAAGGAAATTTAATGAAAATTACATCCATAAAGCTTAGGCCCAACAAAACTTAGGAATTTACATCCATAAAGCTTGTAGCCTCTAGAGCTTTCTAGCATTGATTACTTAGTGCTTGATAGA
The DNA here is from genome assembly GCA_006891605.1 of Pleurozium schreberi. NCBI lineage: Eukaryota > Viridiplantae > Streptophyta > Bryopsida > Hypnales > Hylocomiaceae > Pleurozium > Pleurozium schreberi. Next base: position 1,895 of record VACF01000245.1, on the reverse strand, counting down.
GTAAAGAAGGCATACACATTATGACTTGTCTTTCCAATTGTGTCTTTATCTCTATCTACGTCATTTGAAGTCCCAAATCCCTTAAAAGAGATTTGCTCCCAAATAATCAACAAATTATCAAATTTATGTCTTAACTTGGAAGTCAAGCTCCAATGTCTACCCTCAAGGTATGACTATTTATTTCAACAAGKCTCTTGATCAAAAACTTCTCTTAATCCCTATGTTGCAAGTAACATCTGTTAGGTGGATTACACCATTTTTCAAGAGCTTGCTCCAGGAGATGTAATAAATGGATAAAATTCTAAGTATGTTGGGGATAGAAGTTGTATTGTTTAGCAATGTGACTCTGACTTTGTTACTTGATGCTTTATGATTATTAGGCAAGGTTTTATTTCATGTGGAAAATAAATGAATACTTGCAAAATGAAGATTCTATGTATGGATTCTACTATCAAGCTATAATCATTTTGCTCTAGATGTCTTGGATCTACATTTCCAAAGCTCAATTAATGGTAAAACTCTAGAACAACACTTTGGCTAGTTTTTATCCTTTGAACAACTATTGCAAGCCATCTAGGATAAAAATAGATATTTTACATCCAAAGTTCCTTGAGAAATTGCTTGAACTCAATTGCAATGGATGGTGTTGGAAATTCCCTCATAGTAGTTTACTCGGTAACTATTTTCTAAAGAAAAAAAAGTTTAGTCCATGGATCACCTCGTAAATTATTTTGACAATTTTTGGCTTGTTGCTCTTTCTTTGAATTTTAGCCATTAAAACAATCTTCTTTGAATTTGAGACCAACTCAAATAAAATGAAGTTCATCAACAATAGCTTCATTGAAATTTCTTTCTTAAAGGTGAATATTTTATTGAGATGTGAACTTTTGATGAAAAACTAAATCTATTGATTTTTTTGTTAAGAAATGGTACAAAAATAGTTGGTTTACACTGACATATTTATACTACAATATACAATTATGGAAAAAAATTTAGAGTATTATTTGAATTTGATATGAATTTTCTTCACGTTTTTGTCAATACTTGTACATAATTTCAAGATGTACACAAAAGAATTTAAATTTCTTATATTGTATGTGGAGGACTTGTCATTTCCTTTACAAAACAATGACTTAAAAAAAATGCATCCATATATAGTTACAAAGTGGAAAACATAAAGAATGGAAGATTCTGAAGTTGAACTCCGGGGTCATAGACTTTTCCTTTTAGATTTAATTGTAAAAGAATAGTCCCATGAATACATATTCAAGCCTTCGAATCGCCCACTCTATTTGTTGCCATTTCGCAACTATACATTAATGATTTTTTTTTAAATTTTAGAGATGAAATCACATGTCTTCTAGGAGATATAGATATCTCAAACTTTTTTGTGAAAATTTTAAATTACCTTTATTTCTTCAAGAAACAAGTGAAGAAAATTCATATCAACTACAAAACATACTAAAAAATCAAAAAATTTCACCATATCAATATTGTAGTACCTTGGTACTTGACTAGCGGTTCCTTTAACCCTTAAAGGACTTGATCCATTGTTCTTTGGTCAAACTTCCTATTTGAGCTAAATTTGGCTTTTTTAATTGTGTTCAAACAACAATCTTGTATTTTTATTACTTGAAACTTTGAATTTTATATCACTCTGAGAAATTTCAATTTGTTTTGTGATATATTGTAATTTTTATCAATTTTGTTGCAAAAAATAAACATAAATGAGTAAAAAATAGGAAAAACAATCCAAATGTTTCAAAAAAAAATCAAGTGTTACAAGTATCAATGGAAATCATTGTGAAAAATTTTCAATTGGTTATTTCATTTTTTACACACAAAACAACTACAACAAAGACATCGATGTCAATTTTGACTATTAAACTAAATTT